>CAJDSM010035467.1:306-16289 GCA_903981925.1 Ostrea lurida | reverse complement strand
GTTGCAAGGGGAGGCCGAGAAACTGGTGTTAATCATGTCCACCAGTTAAACCACAAAATCAAATTACCGGCACAAATGGTGTCTTACAGTTGTTGAAAACAAAAAGCAAACTCATGCGCATAATTTGTGAAGAACTGATACATGATAGGTTGTTCCATGCCACCTCAATGGCCACCGCTTTGTTGTTACAGGAGAAGACCTTGTCCTATCAAATTTCTAATGAAGGGAGGATATTGAAAAGAGGTTAGATCTGAAAACATCGCATGAGGAGGCGGACATCATTATTATTCAACAGGCACTGAAATGTGCATCTGAGGCAAGCAAGATGACAGTGATATCTGATGACACTGATGTGTTTGTTTTACTTCTGTACACTATCAAACTGCTGGGCTTAGAATACCAGTATTCATGGAATCCCAAGCAAGGGTAGGACTGTCATTGATATAAGTTCACTGCAAAAAAGCATTCTGAAATCATTCCAGATCTGCTTCCTGCCACCATTATCCGGTTGCGACATTGTTGCCTGCTATTATGGATTGGAAAGGGCACTGTAGTGAAGGTCCTTCAGGCGGTGGCCATGGCTTATCTGCAATTGGGGACATTACTGTACACTGGATGATGTCCTGGGCAATCCACATCCTTCATTTCCCTGCAATGTTATGGAGTTAAGAAAAAGTAATTCTATGTCAGAGACTAGATTGCATGTTAGGGGTGCTAAAAATGGGAAAGGTCATTTCTCATCACCTAAACTCTGCTCGATAGCACCTACAACAGAAGCATTCAAAGAGAATGTGAAAAGGGTGCACTTCCAAGCAATTCTTTGGAGAAATGTAGATTTGAATGACCCTCTAGCCCTGAATCCAGAGGAATTTGGATGGAAAAAGGACAAGCAGAACAAATATCTGTCTCCACTAACAACACCTGATGGAGTCAACTGTGCCCCTGACTACATTCTGAACTTGATTCGTTGTGGTTGCAAGAGTGAGAATCCATGCAGCTCTAAGAGATGCAGTTGCAGGACACATGGCCTACCATGCATTGCATTTTGTGCATGTAATTCCCTTGGATGTGCTCGACTTTAAGAGGTTAAGGACACTTATGATATAAGTATTTGGGTCTCTGAAACAGAAAATAGAAAACTCAGGGATAGTTACCAAAATCTTTGACTTTTTCTGATCTGAACAGCCTAGCTCTCTTCGTATAAACAAAACTTATTTTTGCATTAGGTAACAAAAGGTTAAATTGTCAAATGATAATGATTTTATGTGCTTTCTACATTCTTCATATAGTTAGACTGAAAAAAAAACCACCACTGTGTGTCTCAGCTCTTTCACCTGGTCACTACAGTACACACGTTTGTGTACCACACAAAATGATTAGCAAGAAAAGGGTTAATATGCATTGTAAACAGAAAGGGTTAATCTTAAGTAGGCAGACTTGGCCTCTTTGTTAGTTTCTTGACACAAAAAATTTAATGTATCATAGCAATAAATGTGAAAAGAAATGAATCTACATAGTTTTATATTCGTGATTATTTTGGGTTCGGGCCGAAAAGAGGTATAATCTAATAGAAAGAGTTGACAAATGGTGGCCAAGGGGCCAACCACCAGAGTGGGGCCGGCCTAACTCCAATATGGATTGTTGATATTAACAGGCGAGGACATCTGTATTCTGAATACAAGAATATGCTTAAATAGTAGGGTAACAAAGACTGTTTCACTACGCATTCCGGTTCACTTTGCTCGCACTGGATGGAATCTATATAATCACCGGTTACGTGAAGTATATAACGTGATTCCATTGTAGTGCTTAAATTTTAATCTCTGATCGTTAATTTGTTCAAGCTGAATATTGGCTATTATTTTTTTAAGGATCTATATACAAATTGCTTCTCAAAGATGATCTATATGCTCTTTACACGTTATTAATTCGTATGAGTTCTCAAAACAAATGAGAATCGGATTATAGTGAATTATAAATCTAGAATCAATTATATTCAGTTTCTAAATAACGAGAAAACTCTGACATTTCAGAAATAGTACCTTATCGGGAAATATTCTGTCAGTTATCTCAGTACTAGTCTGATAGTTTTTTAGTTGTATCCATTAATGGTTGTGTTGCATATACAGTCTATGCCATATTATACATGAAATTTTTTGGTAAAAAAAATATAAATTTTTTATTGTTTTTATTTTCTAATGTATTATTTACTATGATTATAGAATTAAGAGTTCATGATTGTTTTGTTTTTTTGTTTTTTGGGTTTTGTTTTGTTTTAGTTTTTACGTCTTTTTTTCGCTTTTGTGTTTTGAGTATAAATTGGTTGGTCTAAATAGTTTTCTTTTATAATTATCATTTGCAAACTCGATATGGATAAATAGTATTCTGTTTTTATTTTTTGATTCAAAGTTATTATCATAAGGGTTCATTCATAACACAAGATGAAGATGTGTCTGTTATAGTAATTCTGTGACTAGGTGATTCATTTACACATGCCAAATACGACTTGAACTATGCCCATAGAAATTAATTACTATAATTGGCAATTAATCAGTTTTATCTTAATTAAGTTATCTGAAAACTATTTAATCTCTCGTCGTGACATTTCTCGGGTTATGTGATTAAGAGTACAATTAATTTGAGTGCTTCGTGTGTCCTAAATAGGAATGTTCGAATAACTGGTCTGCATTGGCTTAGCTATGCGGCGCTTCTTGGGATGACAATTGTCATATGGCTCGGGTACTGCAGCTACCGTAAATAAAACTGGAAGAGGTGGGAAGTGAAACTCATAAAATGCGTCATTTTATCTAAGAATTATTTAAATAAATGCGACACGATACTAGCTGGCTGTATCTTCTAAAATGGCAAGAGATAATTACAATTACGCTATGTTGCATTACAAGATTTTTCAATAAAAGTGATGAACAACGATAAGGTCGTTAAAAATATCAATGTATTGAATCGAGAAGACATTTTATGTCTTCAATATCTATCTTGGAGTTTAATTCGTCTAGTCTTATCCTAGTTATCATAATACATGGTCACCGTAAAAAAATGACTTTTTGTAGGGAATACAGACGAATCGGATGCACGTGTATCTACCACAATAGAAGTCTCTCTCGAAATAATTCATATTAATTATTTTTATAAACCTATATTACAGGCAAACATTGAACTATATATAAATCTGACCTTTTTCTAATTCAGGAATAGGTAGAATAATGCGTTAAGCATAAAGATTCGGTTGGTCATGATCATTGATAAGGGAATTTGATATACTGGAGGTCAGAAAAGGAAATTATATATGAATGTAGTTTCTTTATTGGTATTGGCATGAATAACTTCTTTTGTTTTGTGTGGGTAGTGTTTGTTGTTTTCGTTGTTAGGTACGGGCATATTTACATATATATTTATTTTTTTGGCACAGGACTCTGGTAGATCGATTGATAAATTTAATTAAGGAATCATTGTTCTGTGCGTTCTCATGTTCGTCCACTATTTCAGGTTGGGGGTTTATAGTCGGCATCACAGATACGGGAATAATGTTTGGACGACGGACTGGTTATAGACGAACTCAGAATTTAATACACTTTCTGCCTCTTGGTGTAGAGGTACATTGGCAAAGTCAAAACTGTACGATAAATAATTTTTGAGTTATCGCATTCACAAACGAAATTGTTGACGGACAGGACGGGACAATGTGATTACTGTAGGGGCACTCTGCATTTTCATGCGGGGCCTAACATCACAATTAATCATTACATAGAATAAGATACAGTAAACCATGTCTTCTACAATACTATTATATGAAAAAAGGTTTAACTACTTGTAATGGGAAATGAATAATTGACCTTTTTGCATCTTGATGTGGAAAACAACTCGTATATCAATTTTAAAGTTTAAAAAAGACATATTGGGACATAATGTCAAATTTCTAAATTTCACGTAATTTCAGTCTTGTCTTAAAATTAAAATGGAGATAAAAAAAGTTGGGTGTCATGATCGATTAATTAAATTATTGGCCAAAATATTGAATTTATTAACACAGACTTCAAGTAAATTAACTTAGACTTTTTAAAAGATTTTTTAAGAATCAGATTTCCTGTTTGGGAAATACACTAAACCAAATTAATAAATTACATTATTTTAATTCGTTCTCAGTCTCATTTACTTGACTGTGATCTATAAATTTCAAAAACTGAAATATACCTTTAGGAGTATATTTGGATGAAATAAACCTTGTAAAATTCATGCAGATTAATCAATCCCTTCTCCGCAACAAATAATAGTCCCTACCAAATCCTTTCTCAAAATTTGTAATTGACACCAAAATTAGGGTTCGAGTAATAGGATGGTAATGTTTTTACACCAATGGGATTTGTATTGAACCAGTAAATATTTAGTCATAGCATCCTGCGCAGTGTGCTCAAAAAGGTTGCTCAAAAGTTCAGGAGCTAACTTCCTTAACAGCCATACAAATTTTGAATTAAATCGAGTGAAACCCATGACTGGATATACCCCTCTTCCGGGAGTTGACCCAAAATTTGTGCTTGGTACTGCAAACGTCAATAACTGGCCCCTCACGTTGCACTAGTATGGCCCCAGTACCTCCTCAATACTAAGAATACATTGCCCAGAACATTAGAGAAATCGTCATTTATGGTAATTCCAGCTCTTTTTTATGCACCTGCCACAAAAATAATCCTGCAACCCGACCCGAACAGTTGAGAGTATAAAGTGGTATTACGAACAGGTTCTAAACAATTGAATGTTATATATCTTTGTGTTGCATACCCACAATTATATCTTAAAATCTAATTAAAATTATACCCTCCGTTGAAGGGAGTGGATGGAAGATTTTTAATTAGATTGAATTATACCCCTCACTTAATTTTTGCAAAAATTTGATATACATAATGTACTTTGAACAACACATGTATTTTCAGGAAAAACTACATCAACAATCATATTGTTAACGTCGTATAAATTCTTAAGTGATCAAGAAATACGTTTACTGAAACAAAATTTTTACTTTAATATCAGGGACCCGTATGTTCTTTAGATCTATGGTTCCAAGATTTCCTAACTTTGCGATAAAAAAAATCACCTTTGTCATTCATTAAATTCCTTTGCAAAGCTCTCTTTTACCAACCCTCTGTAATTAAGCTGTGAAAAGACCTTGTTATGATATCTGAGAGACTTCCCATATATTTTACGTTTGACGTAATATCCATCACTCGAAGATGCCTTTAATACTACCAGCAAAATGCCCAATGAACTTTACATTTTTATACTTGATTGCAAATACCATTATGATCCAATCATAGGCTTGTATATTGCACAATGATATGAGTGACAGGTTTTTAGTCCGAGCGATTTGTGAAAAAAATGCTCATCAGGTGATAAAAGCATGAAATTTTGCACCAATAAATATTTATAGAAATGGACCCAATCGAAAAACTCAAAATGGCGGCTTTTGGCGGCCATTTTGATATGAATGCGGAAAAAATAATAATAAATCAAATTTTTTTTTTTATTAAAAATCAACGCCTAAACTAAATTTGATGAAACTTTGCACACATATTACATACAATTAGGTTGACCTTAAAAAGTATAACAGGCGGCCATCATGGAAGCCGATTTTTTTTATTTCTTTGTTTTCGATATCTTAAAAGTAATAATATTCATGCATCTAATGTTACATGCACCTAGACCGTGCACAAAATCAGCGTAGTTCAATCGGCAATCCTCGGTTAACTCTGCTACGCTCCATATAAACCTCGGATGTGATTGTTGTAAGGATATGCATCGATTTGATACATTTCTCCGCCGGAAGTACCTGTTTCTCATTCCACTCCGATTCAGCTGTTCCTTCGGCTACAGACGACTTTCTCGCATTGATGCAATTTAGAAAAATAGACTTGGCATTCACTCAGGGAATAACTGCAAGTTATTTGCAACCTTTTTTCATGCGGATATAACCGTCAGTTTAGTGGAGCCGATGAAACAGATATTATGTTTTGAACACGTGAGTTTAAAAATCCAATATGGCAACAATCCGATCACATCCGAGGTCAGTGTGCGATGTACGAGTCACGCAAGGAGTTCCGAGTGGCGTTAGTTAGGTTATCGGAAAAGTCATTCCAAGAGTGACTCGCACTCAACTATCCCCCCCCCCCCCCGTTTTCTCCAATAGGAAGTGGTCCATAACCTAAACTGGTTTGAGCCGGGAAACAAGAGTGCCAGTGGCACTTCTTCAGAGTAAAAACAAGGTATGCAGGACCGAAACCCATCGACGAACAACAGAAGGGCACAAGTGTCCCTCTAGATAGGGTCGGGGTAGTCCGGATCGTGTCTTGAAGGGGATGTTCCAGTTGAAACGGCAATTTCCATTATTCCGCCGCCACGTACATGTACGTCCAAAGGCACCGGAGGAACTCTGGTTGTCTGGGTACGTAACATCCCTAGTCCATTCCACCATATGACCGGGCGAATATCCTCCGGAGTGTCCCATAGTCTCAAAAACTTGATTTCCCAATCACCATCCTGCGGTGTCAAGATCCATAGGAGTTCTTCTGGGTTCCCGTTGCCAGGGAACAAACTTCCCTCTCCAGGAACATGGCGCTCAAGTTCAACAGTAGCACCCTTTACACATCCTCTCTGCAACATCGCAACTAGATCCAAAGGACTACCCAGGCAGATCCGAAAGGAATTCCCACTAGCATGGAAAGTGCGAGGCATCAGCAGAATCTCAGAGAGTCTCCGAATGCTAGGTTCCACCTTACAATCTGCCAACTCCCAATCGAAGTGAGGACGGCATAAGGCAACGGAAATGGCGCTGACATATATCTTCTGAGGCAACAAAACCCGAGCCTCGCCTTGGGATTCCGATCTGCCAAAGGTCGTCTGTATCTTCTCTCCTCCATGGAGAGAGTGCCATGCTCAAGGTCTTACTTTCGCCTTTCATCCTCGCATGAAGTCTACACCAAGCAACATAGAGTCCTTCAAGGGAACCACATACATGTCCACTCAGATCCCCAGCATGCTAATTTCTGTTCTAGCATTCACCAGTCTTTGTAGGTAGGTTCTTAACCCATAATTGCTCTGCATATCCCTTTGATGGCCTCACCTGGCCGGTGGTGATGCACCGATCACATCCCCCTATAATCTGTTTCTTTGGGGCATACTCCCCGGGCCCACCATCCCTGGTTTCTCGGGTCCACTCCCGAATCCCTGGACGATCAAACTCCAGCTTAACCTTCGGGCTGCTACCACGATCCATATCCTCTCTACTATCCTCGGAAAAGGTGGATGCCTTAATATGCTCGCGCGTGTACTTCCTCCGACAATCTGGTTTCACGTACGAACGTTTCTTTTCCCTGTTCTGGGTGTCTGATCTTGGGTTGTATGACCATCTGCCTCTATGAGACATTACACAGTCTTCCTTAGAAGCACACCAGTTGTTCTTGGCAACAAGAAGATTTCTCCTGACTAGTGACTCTCTGTAGGTATTAAACCTATCATTGGCTCCAGACCAGGGCATAGAACTACCATTCAATTAAACCTTGGGGCTTTAGAGCTACGCAGGGGCTGGCGGTCGTTTCTAGTAGAAGGTGCCGTCAGCTCCTTGTGCGCTTTCTGACTTAAGGTCCCAGGGCTCAAACCCAGTAATCTAAATATTTATGAAACTTTGATATAATCATTCTAATATTCATATGGAGTACATGGTCAAGATGTTTTTAGTATGTTTTGGAGTTTGATCCGAGTTGTATTCAAAACAAACATGGCTGTGCATAGATAAAGGAATCGGCACAAAGTACGAGTTTGAGTATGAATACAGAAAAATGTTTTATAACCTCCAGGTCAGTATGTGTTTTGAAAAAAACACCAAAAAACTTACACTGTTTTGTGAACATTTACATGTAACCGGGGACATCTTCTGCTTGTTAATTGTACTGTATGAGTATTAGAGTATAGCCACATCAATTGATTTGTACATTTTATTTAGAACTATGTGTTTCTGTTGCAAATATGCATCGTTTCTTCATTATAGACACTATTTCATTCATGCTTACTAATAGTTTTCGTGAAAATGACCACTAACTCCATGATGTTTTCACACTACATGTAGGTATATAAAGTTGTTTGGTAGAACATTTTGACATATTTTTAATGTTATTGATGCTTTGATACAGCTTCTTCGTACTCTGCGGCATGATAACAACTCAGCTGTATGACAAACAGTGCGATTTCTGCATTTCCATCGTCAACTTCCCATACTTATGTAGCAACATTCCATCATCACCTACATACATGTATGGTGTTTATGTCTGTCAACTTATAATTTGATACGCAACTGCCAAGAGTTTGTTTTTCGAGGCAGCGTACTTGCATGTTTCATAGCAATTTTTAAGCCATTCTTTATACACTGCTTTTGTCTACGAATTACTTCATTTACCTGATGAAGACAACGCCCTCAAGGCAGATGTACAGGTCGACAGGGGATGCTTACTTCTCTTACGAACCTTATCCCACCTGGTATATCCAGGGGTCCGTGTTTCCCCAACTTTTGTTTTGTATTCTGATTTACGATGAATCGCTCTGTTCGTTTTGTCTTCGCCTTTAAATATGCTGAATTCTAACTAAATAGATATCAACAACAAAAAAGCGCAGACTCCAAGTGTCGTTTTATCAACAGCATACAAAGTTTATATTTCAAAGTGGTGATGAGTTTCAGGACATTTTCCACTTCCATATCTGTTACATTCTTACAGAAATAGAATTGCCAGGGGCGGATCCAGAAATTCGAGTTAGGGGGGGCGCAACATCTTATGAGGCAGGGGTCTGGAGGCCGCCCTGAGGCCCCCAGCGGAAGCCCCGCAAGCTCCAGAGTTTTAGAGACTTTGTAGTGGCTTAAAATTTGTCTCCGAAAGTAGTCATTTTCAACTAATATTTCTGTCATTTTCATGCAATAAAATGAACGCAATAATTTTTGAAGGTTTTTCATTACTGTGAAAGGTTTTTTGAATCGAATATACCTCGTTCTCAGAAAAGCAACCCAATAAATCCAAGAAGATATTCAACTCGATATTATTAATCTTGTTACAAAACTAACTGAGTGGGGGCGCACCGTGTGTGTACTTATTTTTAATTTTTTCTAGTGCAAAAATAAGTAATTATATATTACACTTGGTTAAATTTTAGGTGGGGGGGGGCGCCGGGTTGCGCCCCCCCCCCCTCCCCCCTTAAAATCCGCGCACTGATCATGCACTGTACTTTTTTCTACATCTTGTGTTGTATTCCTTGACAAAATTTACATAAGTCAGAATCGAAAAACGAGTTTAGCGCTTTTTCGATAACTTTTCAAGTACCTTGATATTTTGTCTTCTTTTCCCGCGCTTATGAAAAGTTATGCGTCATAGCATCGTGTGCACAAACAAAAAAAAATAAAAAAATAAATAAAAACAATATAAATAAAACCAAAAACAAAAAAAAAACCCCCAAAAACCCTCAATCCTTGTGATTAGATCGTTGTAAGTCCAATCGGAACCTATTTTAAAATGTTGTTGTTTCGTTTTATTTTCGCTCCGTCAAAAATGAAAATTGTAATGATTCACTGAATTTTTTTTATCTGAATGATTCAGAAAAACTATTTTGTATTGTGGAGATTTTCTCTTGGATACTGTTCGGTTTTTTGTTTACGTTTGTTAAACCAAGCGAGATCACGACACCAAGAGCCTAATGAAATGACCTTTTAGCAAAGCCAGGCTCAGAAAAGTTGATGGTTGCAGGGCATTAGTAACAAATCTCGTTTCAAAAATCATCCTTTCACAACAGTATCTAACGGTCGCTATAATGACCTTGTTTTGCGATTACAAATATCACTAATCAGTATGTTGACTGATTTGTCTTCATACCCTTTGTTAGACTGTTCATTTTCGTACTAGATTTGACAACGGGTAACCCCGATTTACTTTGTTCGATTAGCGGGCTCACGGCGGTGTGTGAACCGGTCAGCAGAGGATGCTATACTCCTGCCATGGTACCTGATTCCTGCCTTCACTTTGCGGAGGCCCGTGTTGCCCTACAGTATCGATTTTAGTTTTATAGTTTTTGAGAACTATGGATTATGTTTAACACTCCCACTGTTTTACTTCAGCTAATTTAATGATGTAACAACACTGAATAGGTATCGAACAGAGCGTCTTTACAAATTAGCATTTGATCGTTGGAGAGGGACACACTATAGATCGCACACTTGCAAAACATTATCGATTCTACTCAGCACCCATACACAGAGATTGTTACATTAGCGTTATTGATTGTATCTTAATGATTGATACTATAAGATGTGGGGTGTTTTGTTACAGAACTTCAATTAATCAAACAGGGCGTGATCAGGAATTTGGTTAGGTGGCGGGGGGCGTAATTTTTTTTTCAGAGACAGAGGGGTCCTGGGGGCCGCCTTAAGGCCCCCAAGCTGCGGGTCCAGGGCAAGGCCCTGGTGGGGTCCAGGTGGTGCCGAAGCGCCCCCGGCAGCTCTGATTTTAGGTGATTTTAGTGAGGTATAAAATTATAAACATGATAGGAATTAGACCCCCATCATGGTGAAGTTACACCCTTGCCAAGGCCGTAACCAGGAATTTTCCATTTGGGGTCGGGGGGAATCACAAGACTAAGGTATAGCTATTTTAATAGGCTTTGCTAGTTCAAGTCCACAGCTGGTCCAGCAAATAACCCGTGGTAGGGGTCCAGGGGGCGAAGCACCCGGAAGGCTGAGAAAATTTAGCTTAGTTCAAATTGCGCGTGCTGGGGCACGTGGTTTTAGGCCCCTAGAGATTAGAATGGGCTCTGGTAGGGGGTCCAGGATGCCCAAGCCCCAGAAGCCGAGGTTTTGGCATGCTTCTACATGTTTAACAATGGGGGGAGGTGGGGGGGGGCGCACGGCAACTTCAGTTAGCACCCACTTGTGGTTAGCAAGCCTGCTTTCGTCGAATCAGCTAATGAGCAGGCAGTGTAAATTATATTGACCGAGGTAGTAATGCACAATTAAAATAATGCCGTATATATAAGTCCCCGAGTACCCTCCCCCCGCCCCTCTTATAATCCGCCAGTGTAATCGTGTGCGCTGCGCTGTTCTCTGCTCTCTTATTCCCTCAATTCACTCCTCACATCACTCTCTACTTCTCTCCTCCTCACTCTCTCTTCTCCTCTCTCTCTGCTCTCTCATCTCTTCTCTCTCTCTCGTCTTCTTCTGCTCTTCTCTCTTCTCTCTCTCCTCTCTCTTCTCTTCTTTTTTTTTACGGGGGGGCGTACGCCCGGTACGCCTTTCTTAATCCGCGCCTGAATCTCAGTATTAAGAATGTAAGTTCATTGGCATTTTTTGCTTGGTAGTATTAGAAGCTCATTTCGAGTGATGGATATTTACGTCAAACGTAAAAATAGTAATGGGAAGTTCTCAGATATCAGTATACAAGGTCCTTTTTTCACAGCTTAATTACAGTAGGGTTTGGTAAAAGAGAGCTTTGCAAAGGATTTAATAGAATCGAGCCAAGGTCGTATTTTTTATTATCTGCAAGGGTTAGGAAATCTTGGAACACATAGATCTAAAGAAGCTATACGCGGTTCCCACGAATTTAATAGAGTATAAATTTTGTTTCAGTAAAGCGTATTCTCTTAGATCACTTAAGAATTTTATACGACGTTAACAATATGATTGTTGAATATTGTAGTTTTTCCCGAAATAATACATGTGTTTTTCAAAGTACATTTCATGTTATCAAATTTTTGCAAACAATTAAAGTTGATGGAGGATATATAATAATGCTAATCTAATAAAATCTTGCCATCCACTCCCTTCAACGAGGGTATACATTTTAATTAGATTTTAAAGATAGTCAATTGTGGGGTATTGCAACCAAAGCAATACTATAATATCATCACATTGTTAGGAACCTGTTGTTAATAACCTACTCTTATTACTCCTCCACTCAACTGTTCGGGTCGGGTTGCAGATTATTTATTTGGCAGGTTGCAGTAACAAAAAGAGCTGGACAATTACCAAAAACTATGACGATTTCTTCTAATGTTCTGGCATATGGTATTCTGAGTATGACGAGGTAGTCTGAGCGGCCATACTTAAGCGTGCAAACGTGAGGGCCGCAGATTTATCTGACGTTTGCCAAGTATACCAAGCACATATGTTTGGGTCACACTCCCGGAAGAGAGTGGTATATGTCCAGTCATGGGTATTCAACTCGATCATTTAATTCAAAATTTGTATAGGCTGGTTTATAGGAAGTTAGCTCCTGAACTTATTCGAGCACAAACTGCCCCGGGGGCAGGATGTCTATGATCTAAATATTTACTGGATTCAATACTAACCCATTGAGTGTATAAAAACATTACCCCAATCTTATTAACCTGAACCTTAAATTTGGTGTACAATTTCAATATTTTGAAAGGATTTGGTAGGCTGACATAATTTTGTTGCAGGACTGTGGATTTAATATACATTCGCTGCCATGATTTTTGACAGGTTGTATTTCATCCAAATATACTCCTAAAGGTATGATTATTTCAGTTTGTGAAATTTATGATACAGTCAGTACATGCAGACTGAGAAGATCGAATTAAATAGTAATGTTACATTTATTAATCATTGGTGTAGTTGTATTTTCCCACGCATAGATTTAAAATCTTCAATAATCTATGAGTCTTACATTAAATATCTTGTAAAAGGTAATTACATAGGCGAACTTGTAAATTCAATATTTTGGGCACAGTAAATTAATGTAATCGTCATTGGACACCAAGCTTTTTTTTTTTTGTGAGCTCTTTTTTTTACTTCCATTTTAAATTTTAAGACAAGACTGGAAATTACGTTGAAATTTAGAAATTTGACATTTGTCCCAATATGTCTTTTTAAACTTAAAATTTGATATCACGAGTTTTTCCGGACATCAAGTCGCAAAAGGTCATTATTTAGTTTCCAATTACAAGTGTGTTTAAACCTTTTTTCATATATGTATTGTAGAAGGACATGTGTTATTGTATCCTATTCTATGTAAATGATAATTTTGTGTTTGTTAGGGCCCCGCATGAAATGCAGGTGCCCTACAGTAATCACATTGTCCGTCTGTCCTCAACAATTTCGTTGTGATGCGATAAACTCAAAAAGTTTTTATCGTACAGTTTTGAAACTTTGCACAATTGTAACTCGTACCACAAGAGGCAGAAAGTGTATAAATGCTGGGTTCGTCTATCCGTCCGTTTGCTCAACATTTTCGTTGTGATGATGCGATAACTCAAGATGTGATGCGATAACTCAAAAAGTTTTTCATTCGTACAGTTTGAAACTTTGCACAATTGTACTCTACCATTAGAGGCAGAATGGTGTATAAATTCTGGGTTTCTGTCCGTCCGTTCGTCTGTCCGTCAACATTTTCGTTGTGATGCGATAAAACTCAAGAGTGGTGTTAATAACTCAAATAGTTTTTATCATACAGTTTTGAAACTTTGTACAATTGTACTCTGCCATAAGAGGCAGAAGTGCAGAATTCTGGGTTCCGTCCCGTCCGTTCGTCTGTCCGCTAACAATTTTCGGTAGTGATACAGTTTTGAAACTTTGCCTAATTTGTACTCTACAATATAGAGGTAGAAGTATATAAATTCTGGGTTCTGTCCGTTTGTCTGTCGATCAACATTTTCGCTTGTGATGCGATAACTGTGGAAAAGTCTTTTATCGTACAGTTTTGAAACTTTGCACAATTTTACTCTACAATTAAGAGGCACAAGTTGATATAAATATATTACTTGCAATGTATTGAAAACTAATCACAGATTATGAAGCTTATTCTTAAATGAGTAAGGAAATAACATAATAATATAAAAACACAAAAGGCAAAAATATTTCCATATTTTGTTTACCTTGAGGTTTGCTTCGATCGAGTAAAAATCTCTTGAAGTATTTGTTTCAAGAAAAATGCTTACTTCCAGTGTGTTAATTGAATATGGATGTTATAATTCACAATTTAATATAGTGTTCACATAAACCAGTTACTAAACATTTCTGTATCAAATACCACGATGTCGCGTCCATTGATAGCCCTCGGTGGGGCCCTTGCTGAGCCATGTCAGTTTTCTAGTTTATGATTTATTTACAGCAAACAGACAAATCAAGTTTAAGGAATAACTTCGATAAACTTTTAAGTGGAAAAAGGTCATTGTTTAATAACACTAAGCTCAATAACAAGCTTGCGAACACCCTCAGGTTTTTCTTTGAGATTTTCCCAATTCTCCTTCATATGTAGAATATCAAAAACATACTTCCTAAAACATTGACATTAGGTCCAATGTCAAGGTGTGACCCTCTTTAAGCTACTTGCTATTTGAATGGATTGAAGTTGGCTTAAGACCATAGAGGACTGATGATGCAATTATCTCTTAAGTCAAAATTTTGATTACACTGTACTTATATCGTAAGATTTATCAAACATAGATGTTTAGAAAACTGCTGGTTTATAAAACAATCAAGTATACATGCTCATATTGAAAATTCTATTTGTTTATGAAAGTTATTTCAAAAGTTAGTTGGATTCAAAATTTAGATTTAAGTCTATTCTCAGTTTATGGTCTTGACGCCCGAAGTCTGCGTGCGGACACATCCTAACTTTGTTCGCTGCACATTCATCCTATATATATATATATATGCACATGTATATAGGAAGAAGCACGAATTTTCCTAGTTTCTATATAGATTCTTTTAACTTTTGAACACTTTTAAGTTATTTTTACGTCATCATATTGGCTTTACTATGACGCTGTTTCCAGTCGATAGCTTGTTTTTCCCCCAAATGAATTTAATTTATATGAAAGATACAGGATGGTTGCTAACTCGTATCGAAATAACAGACCTTCGTCAGCAGATTGACATCAATAGACCGACATCTGCATTTCATTAGGATTTTCAAAATTCAGGGACGATTTGTTTTAGTACATTTGAATGTAAATACAATCAAGCTTTGGATTTTGTAATGTTTGAAGAAAAGAAAAGAAACTTAAGTGAGCATACGGGAGTGCGAAAAAAAGAGAGAGAGAGAGAGAGAGAGAGCGTATAAGAGAGAGAGAGAGAGAGAGAGAGCGTATAAGAGAGAGAGAGAGAGAGAGAGAGCGTATAAGAGAGAGAGAGAGAGAGAGAGAGCGTATAAGAGAGAGAGAGAGAGAGAGAGAGCGTATAAGAGAGAGAGAGAGAGAGAGAGAGAGAGAGAGAGAGAGAGAGAGGGGGGGCATGAAAGAAAAGAAATTAAAATATCCAAGTGTATGTTTTTTCCAAAAGAAAAAATGAAATGAAAGAAAAGAATAAATCCGCAAGAATGTTATAGTAGTTTAATCATCCATACATACATGTACAAACAGGGCGCCCGATCTATAACTTCAGGTGTTTCAGTCCTGTGCAGAAAAAAAAACCAATAACCTTAGATTTAGTACATATTCGTTCAACCAGACCCTCGGTTGTCTCCGTAAATCCCCAACGAGCAGATATTTAATACTGGGATATTTTGAACATTCTTTTTTTTTAAATTCAATAAAAATTATTCAAATTAATTTTTCAGCAGGCCTTTATACATCATTACATAGAAATTAACATTTTTAAGTAAGGGAGGTAATTCGGACTTGATTATCTCCCTTATTTGTCTAGCTTCCCATGACAAAACTTGCACATATTGTAAAGGACACTTCAATATAGATATATGAAAGAAATGAGAAGAATTGAATGATAGATTATTTTTGGCATGTCTATCAATACCCCCCTTAATCTGAACACACCTCCAAAATAACGACTTCCAAGAAATTTGTAGATATATCTAATAGACTGAAGGGTTTACGAGGAAAGCAATTGCTTACCTTATATTTAATTTTACCAAAATTACTTTGGGAGGTAGAAGTTGAAAGTACAATTTCGAGCTGATCAGCAATCGCGG
>CAJDSM010035465.1:0-26363 GCA_903981925.1 Ostrea lurida | reverse complement strand
CCGAGAGATCAGATGGACAAGTTTGTTCATGCTGACAGTAGACAAGGTTGTTCATGCTGGACAGTGCCGGACAGTTGTTCATGCTGGAACAGATGGACAAGTTGGTGGTAGATTGCTTGTATGTGACAGATGGACAAGGTTTGTACATAGTGGACAGATGGACATGGGTTGTTCATTGGGTGGACAAGTGTTCATGTTCGTATCTAGGTGGACAGATGGACAATGTTGTTCATGGTGGAAAAATCACAAAATTGACAGTGAACAAGGTTGTTCACACACACTAGACAAGGTGTGTTTATGCTGGACAGATGGACAAGGTTGTTCACACTGGACAGAATGGACTAGGTTGCTCACACAGGACAGATAGACAAAGGTTGTTCACACTGGACAGATGGACAAGGTTGTTCATGCTGGACAGATGGACACAGGTTCATGGTGGACAGATGGACAAGGTTGTTCATGGTGGACAGATAGACAAGGTTGTTCATAGTGGACAGATGGACATGGTTGTTTCATAGGTGGGATCAAGGTTGTTCATGATGGACAGATAGACAAGGTTGTTCATGCTGGGACAGATGGACAAGGTTGTTCATGCTGCGACAGGTAGACAAGGTTGTTCATGGTGCAGAGACAAGGTTCATTGGTGAACGGATGGACAAGGTGTTCATGGTGGACAAGATGGACAAAGGTTGTTCATGGTGGACAGAATAGACAAGGTTGTTCTATGGTGACAAGGTTGTTTCACACGTGGACAGATGGACAAGGTTGTTCAACTGGACAGATGGACAAGTTTGTTCACACTGGACAGATGGACAAAGGTTGTTCCACACACTAGACAAAGTTGTTCATGGGACAGATTGGACATGGTTGTTCATGTTGGACAAGGTTGTTCATGGTGGACAGATAGACAAGGTTTGTTCACACACTGGACAAGGTTGTTCACAGTGACAGATGGACAAGGTTGTTCATGGTGGACGATGTACAAGTTGTTCAGGTGGACAGATGGACAAGGTTGTTAACAGGACAGATGGACCAGGTTTTCACACATGGACAAGGTTGTTCACACTGGACAAGATAGACAAGGCTGTTCATGATGACAGATGGACAAGGTTGCTCACGCTGGACAGATGGACAAGGTTGTTCATTGGTGGACAGATAAACAAGGTTGTTTCACATTGGACAGATGACAGGTTGTTCATTGGTGGACAGATGGACAAGGTTTGTTCATCGTGACAGATAGCAAAGTTGTTCATAGGTGGACAGATGTACAAGGTGTTCATGGTGCACAGGTGGGTACAAAGGTGTTTCACGCTCGGACAAGGTTGTTCATAATTGACAATAGACAAGGTTGTTCATGGTGGACAGATAGACAAGGTGTTCACATTGGACAGATGGACAAGGTTATTCATTTGGTTGACAGATGTACAAGGTTGGTTCACACTAGACAGAGGGACAAGGTTGTTCATGATGGACAGATAGACAAGGTGTTCATGGTAAACAGATGGAAAAGGTTTTCATGTTGGACAAGGTTGTTCATGGTGGACAGATGGACATGGTGTTCATGGTGACAAGTGTTCATGTGACAGATAGACAAGGTTTGATCACACACTGGACAAGGTTGTTCATAGTGACAGATGGACAAGGTTGTTCTGGTGGACGATGGACAAGGTTTGATGGTTGAAGATAGACAAGTTGTAACACTGGACAGGATGGACAAGGTTGTTCACACACTGGACAAGGTTGTTCACACTGGACAGATAGACAAGGTTGTTCATGGTGGACAGATGGACAAGGTTGTTCATGGAGGACAGATGGACAAGGTTGTTCATGGAGGACAGATGGACAAGGTTGTTCATAGTGGACAGATGGACAAGGTTGCTCATAGTGTGGACAGATGGACAAGGTTGTTCATGGTGGACAGATAGACAAGGTTGTTCATGGTGCAGACAGATAGACAAAGTTGTTCATGGTGGACAGATGTACAAGGTTGTTCATGGTGGACAGGTGGACAAGGTGTTCATGCGGTGGACAGGTGGGTACAAGGTTGTTCACTGCTGGAGAATGGTTGTTCATTGGTGGACAGTATAGACAAGGTTGTTCACATTGGACAGATGGACAAGGTTATTCATGGTTGACAGATGTCACAAGGTTGTTTCACACTAGACAGGGGACAAGGTTGTTCATGATGGACAAGATAGACAAGGTTGTTCATGGTGGACAGATGGAAAAGGTTTTCATGTGGACAAGGTTGTCATGGTGACAAGATGTAGAAGTTTTCATGGTGGACAGATGGACGAAGGTTGTTCATGGTGGACAGATTTGGACAAGGTTGTTCATGGTGGACAGATAGACAAGGTTGTTCACGGTGGACAGGTGACACAAGGCTGTTCATGCTACAAACCCCAGTTCAAGGGTTTATAGGGGAAAGTGCACCAGGTTCAAGGCTCATTTAAACAAAGTATTCATTTGCATAAATTAAATTTCCTTACAGTAATTGTTTCAAAATTTAATTACATATGAATATGATTGTTATTTATTTTATGGAAGAGTTGTGTGTGGTTTGGTGTGGGTGTGTGTGTGTGTGTGTGTGTGTGTGTGTGTGTGTGTGTGTGTGTGTGTGTGTGTGTGTGTGTGTGTGTGTGTGTGTGTGTGTGTGGTGTGTGTGTGTGTGTGGTGTGTGGGTGTGTGTGTGTGTGTGTGTGTGTAAATTTGGTAATTAATTAATTAATTAATTGGTTTGGGTTTTTATAGGGATTTACCAAGTGACACTCATTATTTCACCAAGATTTCTGGTAAACCAGAAAGTATATCGGTGAAATCATACTGTGCTAACCTATTAGATCATTTAAACAGCTGCACATCTAAACCCTTCAAATATTTTTTTTTATTTTAGGGACTTCGCACTAGTTTACACCCAAATATCTAAAGGGTGTCGTAACTTGAATTATTATATGTCAGCCGCAGGAGCGGCCGATCTGTTTGTGATTGTGTTATAAAGTGTGCATGGGGAAAGGGGAAGTATTTGCTTTAGTGTTTCAATAAATTGAATTTTATCAATAATATATTAAGTAAAAGCTCTGAATAGAGTTTCAGAAATATGTATAAATTAAAATATGCATGTCTGTTAAATTTAACATATAGTCCGAGTGAAAAACGGCAATGCAAAGCTAATGTTAGTGATTTGAATGTAATGAATAAAAGCAATGACGGACGTAAAGTTCTGGAAATATGATATTTTTCCAGGTCAGGGCATGAGAAACCTATAACCACCCACTATAACGCTTAACAAAGAATTTATTTTGTACGGCCTAATTTCTATACATAAAAACCTCGTTCATTACCTATTTTTAATCAAAGTACTTAATGTACTGATAGCCGGGTACTGTATTGAAAAAAAAAAAAACACCACAAAACCAGCAATGCTGACATCTCCCGTCCATATGAGTGAAAAATTCTCAAGTGTAAAGATGTAGTGGTCACCAATCCAGGTGCTAATTTCCACGCTCGCTGTTGCTTAACTTGCGTGATCAAGATAGAATATCTACATCATCGCCAGAAAAGCCTCGCCAGCTCACTATAGAGAAGCACAAGTTTCTTTTTAAACTGTCCGCTACAAAACTACAAAATCCCTTCGCTTTCAAATGTTATTAATATCAAAACTTGGTTTGAAATGATAAAGAGTTATCACGGATTTAGCATTCAAAAGCAAACTACGATGGATTGATTATGAAGAGCGTGTTTTTTGGCCGTTGTTGGGGCCGCTCCCGGATTACTACGCGTAGAGCAGGCCATGCCTATAGCCGGGTATCCGGCTAAAAATGTGTTGATAAGTTCACGTACTTGTGTCACAGTTACATGGTGAAGTGTCGATTCAAATGCATTATATGATATTCTCTTTAATGGTAATATCAGTGAGGGAGAGTTGGTGGGGGGGGGGGGGGGGGGTTAAATACCGGATATCTTGAAGTAAAACTTGACTAGAAAGCCAAATTCAAGTTACACTCAAAGAAAGCTATATACTGTGCATTCAAACTATATAAATTAACATGACATTAACACAAGCATAGAATCTAGCTCC
Source organism: Ostrea lurida (assembly GCA_903981925.1). NCBI lineage: Eukaryota > Metazoa > Mollusca > Bivalvia > Ostreida > Ostreidae > Ostrea > Ostrea lurida. Next base: position 22,285 of record CAJDSM010035465.1, on the reverse strand, counting down.
TCGCAACACAAGATTTATAAACAGTAGTCAATAGTGACCTTGACCTTGCAAATCAAAAGAGTTCATCCTCTCTTCATAGGCAACATTCGTGGAAGGATTGATTATCCATCCTCTGATTAAGTCTGCGTCTTTTATCGATCTTGTTCACAAGATTTTGATGCAGTCAATAATGACCTTGACCTTTGACGTGAAAAAAGGGTTCATCCACTCTCCATGAGCAACATTTGTGGAAGGTTTGATAATTCTCTGATGAATTGTGTTGATCTTCTATCTTGTTGACTAGAATATTCAATAATGACTTTGACCTTGAAAATCCAAAGGTTTCATCTATTCACTATGGGCAAAAATTGTGGAAGATTTGATGATTGTGTCTTCTAAAATAAGCAATAGTCAATAGTGACTTTGACCTTAAAAATCAAGAGGGTTTATCCTCTCTCCATAGGCAACATCTGTGGAAGGTTTGGTGATTCTCTGATGAATCTAGCTATCTTGTTCACAAGAATTTTGGGCAATAGTCAATAAAGACTCTCTCCATATGGGCTTGCAACATTTTTGGAAGGCTTGACGATGCTCTGATTAAGCTATGTCCTTCTATCTTGTTCACAAGGTTCCAGACACATATGTACACAGCCGCACGGCAGCCATGCTACATGTATATCCCCTCCGCAACTAGTTGCAAGGGGATGATAACTTCTCGAGCCACACTTTTTTTTTTTTTTAATGCCCCCTCCCCTTCCCGGGGGCCTCCTCTTTGAAAAAGAGAAGGGATAAATCTTTTGGTACTGTCGGTCGGTCGATCTGACGAGACCTTGTTGTATATGTTATCCTCTAGAAACTGATCCTTATCGATTTTCAGGTCACATGGCCAAAGGTCAAGGTCAAACCATTTGGCCAAGGTCAAACCACTATAGATTTGTTGTATCTGTATCAAATTGTATTGTACAATTAAAGAAAAATTATTTGCACGTTTGTCGTGTCCATTTGCAAACTATAAACCATGATCAATGAAACGGTAAAAACGTTTACATGTACCCTTATTTGATTAATTATTAGTTTTGCCTTGCATACACTGCACAGTAACCTAATGAACGGATATATAGCCAATTTGATTCCCTCACCCCCCCCCCCCACCCCCCCCCCTGTAAAACATGCATGCACACCGTAGATTTTTGTAGGAATATTCTATTTTCTGTATGAAAATCATTTGACACAACTGGTCACGTGAGCTAAGTGGTCCATGGACCTCTTAACCAAATTCGGGATAACGGGATAAATGGCGTGCCATGTTAGCAATGTAGGAAATAGACTATCCTCCTCCCACACCTTTGTTGCTTAGATCGTAACCCCCTACACTGATAATCGACTATTCCAGCATGGCGGCGGAAGAAAAACATTGTGATGCCACTGGGAAATCCGACACGTTGAAGTAACAAAATCTGCTGGATTATCCAAACATTCGAGGCGTATCTGTACTAAGGTGTTCTAATCCACGTAAGACGTACGTATAAAGTAGGTTAATTAGCGTGTCGAGTTGACCTAATTAAAAAGCATGTGCTGTTTATGAATGGACGAAAAATCCATTCTCAATGTTCAAGTGTTGTCCTACATATTGAAAGGACCTTTAACTGCTTTAGGTTTGAAGATTGATAGATTATTAAACTACATATTATTACTATTTATGGGGTATAAAACGCTTTGCATTGTTGAGGTTTTCATTCTAAAATCGCGTGGGAATCTAAAGATATTAACTAAATATAAAGACTGTGGTCACATGTAGTCCGAATTTTCTCTGTACAAATATTAATTTTACGATCACGCACAGTATACGACATGGTGTCTGTAATAATATGTTTGTTAGTACTTTGTAAGTGTTTGTCCTTAATTTCAATTGTTCACTGTGAACCGAAGGGTGATATTTCAACATTAAGACAGAGTTGAAAACTCTTCTGAGGTATCAGCAGAGACAAATATAATATATGTTATATATGTCTCTGGTATCAGACATTTCAGGATTTTTATTAGTCCGAATAATGAAATGCACTGTCACTCCACCAGTCCAAGGAAATTTTAACCAGTCAAATCATTCGGACTGGCAAATTTCAACAACACTCTAATGGTTGTAATCAGATTATAAGGGCTTTTTAGTTATGTATAAACCAAGATCCATATAATTAAAACCTAATAAAACTCGAATGTAAGATTCAGACTTGTTCGTTTTCATAGAAAACGGACTTTTTCATATACACATATCTGAGTGCAGGGATTATAATAGGGTTTTCCTGAACAAGAGATGTTCGTACAAAGGGTCATTCTACTAAATGGTACGATAACTCCATCCTCGCAGGCTTTGATGACAATACAAGAGCATTGGTAGGATAAAGGTTTACACTTTCTTTATACTATGTTAAAAGCTAGAAAGTGCTTTGGCACCTGCTCCATGAACTATATAGGATCTTTTGAATGCAAATGCATAAATTAGTAAAGACTTTACAATGTGATCATACAACAAAAAATACACACAGGAGCAGAACATACAATTTGCTACAACATATTTGCACCTACCTCTGACTAGGTGCAAATTTGCTTTAGATGTGCAGGATTTGCATATATCATATGGCAAGAATTGCACACCTAAGTATGCAAAAAATATTGGTGTCTATGATTTATTTATAGAGATGACAGCATGGAAGCGTGGTTTTGTATGTTGAATCCTCCCACTAACCTATGGGATTCAAGTTGTGAGCGTTTACTTTGTTTGAGACCTACACTGATTTGACTATGGATTATTCCATTTACCTGATCAAGACCATGAGCTCACAGCAAGTGTGACCGGTCAACAGGGGATGCTTACTCCTCCTAGGCACCTGATCCCACCTCTGGTGTGTCGAGGGGTCCATGTTTGCCCAACTCTTCTTTTTGTATTCTATTGGGGACTTGCGAGATTGATCATTGTTTGTTATCTTTGCCTTTACCTATTACAAGTTTAGCTGTGACATAACTTGAAAAGTTACACCATTTGCAATGCATTCTATTTAGATGCCTTATATCATATGTCATCATAGCTAAAGCAAACTCAGAAGCACATTCAACAGCTGTCTTGTTTGCTCTGGATTATAAAGTCATTAGGTTTTGTAGATTGCAGATTGCTGTTATTTTGGTCCGATCATTTTGCCTGAACATGATTTGACACTAAAATTGTAATTTTGTTTTGGCTAATATGTTAGGCAAAGCTCCAATATCACAACTTCATTATTCATACATCCTATAGCTTTTTGTGTGTTACACCTCCTTAAAGTGATAGGTTATATAAATTTAATTAGCATCAGATGATAAGCAAAGACTGTGGTCTGATAGAACAATCTGTGCATATGTCTGCAGTAGAGATAAGTCTAAAGCTCTCACAAGGCACAAATTGTGCACACAAACATGACCTCCATTGAAGGTGTGCATTGCGGCTGGTATTTTTTACGCCCGCATAAAAAGTGGGTGTATTATGCTATACAGCTGTCTGTCTGTCCCTTTCACTTTGTCTTCGCAACTCCTCCTAAACCCTTGGGGGGGTTTGGATGAAACATGGTACAAAGAAAGATCACAATGTGGAGATGTGCGTATTGCAAGGGGAGTGCTGTCTGAAGTTTTTGAAAGGAGTTAGTGCCCTTGCTGGGACTTTGCAAATTACTTTGTCTTCGCAACACCTCCTAAACCCTTGGGGGGATTTTGATGAAATGTGGTACACGGATAGATGACAATGTGGAGATGTGCATATTACAAGGGGAATGCTGTCCGATGTTTTTTAAAGGAGTTGGTGCTCTTGGACTTAGGATTTTCTATGCAAAATACTGTCTTTGCAACTCCTCCTTAATCCTTAACTCCGATTTTTTTAAAAGGACTGACCCACGATTTTTGATCAAAAGCTTTAATTTTCATTTTTTGATGTTAAACATTGAAGACATAACTCATTTAAGGTCTACATTGAAAATTTTGTACCTTTTGAATGCAAGGATTAAGAGATATTTAAGCCGATATATCTTTTTGTTATGTAAACAATGACGCGAGTCTTTTTTTCACTGGATACAACGCTACATTTGGGGTGGCGGTTATGCGCAACAATGTGGCGGTTCCGCAGCAGGAAAAAGACCAACAAGTATAGTAACATGAAAATTTTCACATATATTCACGACTTGGTGCAGGAAATAATAATTAGGAGAGTCATCGCCTGTTTTCTGCACAAGGACCGCCACCCGAAATGTAGCGTTGAAAACAGTGTTATATTTACAAACAAAATATGAATTGGTTATTTTTGTAATTAAAGCATTTTGATGCTGCACAGTCACAAAATATGAACATTATACACATCAGACAAGATATTTGATCATAAAAAGTGAAAAAACAAATTATTTGGAAGAAACATTTGTGAGTCAGTCCCTTTAAAGGAGTTTATAAAGTATCTGGGTCCATAATATATGTGGGCGTATCGTACCAGCTTGGTGGTGCCCTATTTCTCTCATATAAAGTATCTAGACTAATGCCTGTCAAATTTCCATTGTTAAGAGGTTTTCCATATATTGCCCATAATGCACCTGTCACAGAGCTAGCTAAAAAAATAATCCTCATGAATTTCAACAACAGTCAATTCAAAAAGACATTGTGACCTTATTGGTTTACTGTCAAGAATATCTAATGAAAATCAATCAAATTACCAATAGCAGGTTAATGATACATCTTCTAATTAGTGCTCTAATTAGCATGCAAAATATCAACTCAAGTCATTCAGAGATCGGAATTTTGTTTCCTGTACGTAAAACATTCATTAACTAAGATAGTTGTAATTTTCTGTGTTATTAATGTATTGTTTTTGATGCAACAAGATTTATCTGCCCTTTATGAATTATAATGGTTTATACAGTGTGATATTCATTAGAGATTGCAGAAAATCAATAAATTGTTTTTTCCAAGTACAATGGTATTCTAAATAGATTTCAAAAAGTGGGTCATCCAAAATTTGAGAGCAGATTTACATAGGTCATTGCATGACTAGCTTTCAATCTTTGTAGTTGCTTTTAAATTATACATGTTGTCAATAACATATTGAATAAAACATTTTTTAAACTAAAATTTTGGTATGACATCGTCTGCCAGATTTTCCTAGGACACAAAGCATGATCATCTACTTTATCCAACCCACCAACATGGTACAAAGAAAGGATAGAGAATAAAAATCATACATTGCATCCTAAGGACATGGTGCTGATGTATTGTACAAGACTGTACAAAGAAAATATAAAAGAAAAGTCAGTTCCAGAATAAGACTACAGTCTGTATAGCTGGAAGGCTCTTTGATAATGAGTGGAAAGGATTTGTATAAAACAGATCTGGTGCATGTCACTGGAAAAAAAGTTGCTATCCCTGTGTAATGATAACTTATAGTGTAATTAAGAAAATACATGTGTGTTATACAGTCGTATATTGTATTTAACCACAGTGAGAAGTTCAAAGAGTTTTCAAGATTCATATTTGAACTGTTGCTTGTTGACTCGGATATGCAGTATTGTCCATGTACCTCCTGAATTACATAAAAGTTGACATTACTGGGCATGTTGATGGTCTTGTTTGTTGACCTTTATTTGATCGTACGAGGTCACTACAGAGCAGCAGATGCACTCTAATCAAATGATTATTAAATATTCAGAAGTTCGTTCCATGAGGAAGTGCGGTAAAATAATGCTAGAGTCGCCAATCCTTCAGCTGAATTTTATGGAAGAAATTAGTCCCAATTGGATAACCGTAAATATTGTTTTCTGCTGCGGATATCCTTTGATTCAAATGTTTTGAGCACCAACATATTTGACCTGTACTCTAGGTACATAGGAAGTTTGAAGATCCCTGTAGACTAGGGATTTCAGACTCTTCATTTGATGATAAATATTGGACAAGCCATAGTTTTTTTTAGACATTCATGTTTATCCAAATCCATCATCCACAGAGCCAGGATGGGATCAAAATATGGGTTTCAATTTTTTATACACAATTAAGAAATAAATTTCATTTTTTAGGTTTACTGCCCTAAACCAGTGAGTTCTCTCTGAGGTTTTACTGCCCTAAACCAGCGAATTCTGAGTTTTACTGCCCTAAACCAGCAAAATTACGTCTCCGAGTTTTACTGGCCACTATACCAAGCGAGATTGCTCTCTTGATTTAATACATCAGCGAATTCTCCTCTGCAGTTTTTACTTGCCCTAAACCAGCGAATTCTCTCCCGAGTTTTACTGCCCTAAACCAGCGAGTTTTCTCTGAGTTTTAATGCCATAAATCAGCAAGTTTTCTCAGAGTTTTACTGCCCTAAACCAGCGAGTTCTCTCGGAGTTTTACTGCCCATAAATCAATGAGTTCTCTCAGAGTTTTACTGCCCTAAACCAGTTAGTTTACCGTCCCTAAAGTGAGTGGTTTACATCTCTGACATTTCATATGATATTGGATAAAACTCTGATGAAAGTCAATAAGTGTTTGAATTGTAATTGATATATAATATGTACATTATATTTGGGGGTTAGAATATCCTTCAATATCGGATCAAAATATTAAGATTTATTTTAATTTATATATCAGAATTTTGCAAATCTGAACTTTGTTGCGAAAATATAAACCCTAAAATGTAAGTATACTGTTCAAAATTTTTTATTTATTTTATGAAAGCTAGCTGTTTTTGTAAAATTGTTTAAGTTTCATCGTCAGCAAATCATTACCTTTCATCATGCTTACAAAAGTAGGTCAGAGCTAGGTCCGCGATTAGTACTGCCCTCTACTATTGTGTGTAAAAGCATGCCTTCTGGGGCCCTTTGATTGGTTAATAAAGAATCTTGTATCTCGTAGATGGTAGTACTATAGCTACCAGTATTGAACTATCACGAAAATAGGACCTACACAAAAATAGGACCTACACAATTAGCATCTAATTTTCCTTTTGTCATCTACATTTTTAAAAAAAGCTACTTTAATTGTGTAGTTTTCTGAGTTATTTCATTGCGTAAGGGTTAGGGATGATGATGTGACCATTTAAATAGATTAGTCCTAAATAGAAACTTAATTTGTGCAAATCGTACCAGATAACCAGAGCTGTCGGTGTGGATACAGTGCAGTCGATTTTATGTCATTAATAAATATACTGCCTCAAAGTACTTCCTGCATACTGAATGATAATTGGGGATGTATTTTGTCTATTTTTGTTAGAGAAAGATTGTGTTATCGTAATTGTTTCATGTAGGTGTGATAACAAGATCAAAATGCAGCCTGATGCGATATTCCTCAGACAGGAAGTGGTTTATCCTTAGGTAAAATGACGTCTGCTCATCAAGACGACCTTCACCCTCCCAGCTTTTCTCATTAAGAGCTGTTCTCTATATTTAGACTCTCCCTTTCCTTGTATATGATTTATAATGAGGGGAAAATGCATGTCATTAGAAAAGATAGACATATGTTTTTTAGGTCATTGGATTGTTTTAGTTTGGAGTTGATGTGACATAATGTCATTGATTTTACTTTTATTAGAGAGAGAGAAGAAAGGAGAAGGAATTAAGAGAATGAATGAACTGTAGAGGTACATGACAGGACCAAGGATACATAAAAATTTGAGGTATGTATTTCACGAATCAGCAGGCAGAGTATTTTCTAGGTCTACTGCAGGGTCGGGGTCTTGTATTTCAATATTTGATGCATGCACAATTTTCTATTAGTACATGCAATCTTTTTGTCAGTATTTCAATATTTTGAAAATGCATGTTTTTAAATCAACTTTAAATTTATGAGTATGGATGATATTGCATTTCCACAAAGCATGTGTTTGAGATTTTGCAATTTATGACAAATACGGTAGACATGAAAAATGTTTACAGTGTGTATTGTGTATGACTTGAGATGATGATAGAAGTGCTTCTGTAACATGATTGGAAGAGCTTTATCATGGCTGATATCTCGATTCAGGCCTTTATCTCAATGTGATATTTCAAGTCTTTGTTAGAGATTGTCTGCAGCTTCAGCAAACGTGAAGAGATATTAATTTTGGTCTGTCTGTCCATCTCTATCTATTTTCTGTATCATCTTGGTTTCCAGGGCTGCAAAATCAGACCTATGCTTAGCACTTATGGCATTTAGCAGTGAGGATTCTTTTACATGCCACACCTGCTGTGACACGGGGCCACTGTTTTTAAGGTCATATCAAAAAGACCCGCAATTCTCCTTCTAAATGCAGAGCTCTTGGCAAAGGAGCAATCGATATCTTAGGTTAGACTGTTGGGTTCACTCAGGTGAGCGATGTAGCCCATAGTCCTCTTGCTTAGGATATTTTATTATTTACACAAGATCAAGACTGAGGACACAAATTTTTAGTTGCATCAGATGGCGATTGAATGTTGAAATGGTTTTAACAAGTATTTGATATCAACCCTTTGATATAACAATACTTGTGTAAAAATCAAATGTAATGTAAGATTTATCTGACTGAAACAACAGTTGGTTTATATATAAAGTTTTGTTACGACCACTTCAGCTGTTGTAGTCTTGACTATAGTGATGTAGAGCATTCCATGACCCAAGCTCTGTGTACTATAAGATCTATGTTGATTTAGGTACATTTAGATTGCTTTCTACAATTAATTGTCAATCATATGTGGGTCATCGATACCGATTATCGATTCCATCTTTTACAATCGATTGTCGTCCGAACACCAATTCATAAAAAATGAATCAACAATCATACATTGTTTAATATTTTGCAAACGGAGAAATCATTATCACCACAATAATGAAATTGATTTAACTTTTCTGAAATTTTCTTGCATGAAACCCTCACCGCCCGCTTATTATATTGATTTGGGACCGTGTGGTGTGGTTGGGCGAGGGGGGGGGTCAAGAGGGGACTCCATATTGAAGGTGGGAATTCAGCAACACTGGCCAGTGCCACTACTTTGCCACATTTTAGAACTTTATTTCCCAGACCTAGATAGGATTCACTTCAATTTCTATTGGTTGGTTATTCTATGAGTCAATAATGAGTACTTTGACGCCAAGGCCACACCAATTTGTAAAATAGTTCTTCGAATTTTTAAACAAAAAAAGTGAGGCGGGAGGGCGATATTATTTTACAAATATTATTTTTTATTTTGCGATAAAAATTTGAGGCGAGAGAATATAAGAAAAAATTAATATTTTTAGTTGAATTATCGTAACTTTATAAAGCGGAGCGCTTACAATTAAAGATCTAAAATCATCAGATATCATTTTTTAACCACTGAACTTCATATTTTTTCAAATAGTGTTTTTGATGTATCATACATAGAAAGAAAAGGAAAACTTAAAAACATAATATATACTGTCAAGAACCTTCTCAAGAGCCATCGCATTTGTCATTCGTCAGCCAAGTGTATTAAGTTCTCTTGTATGCTTGTCATAAAAAGTCTAAAAAAAAAATTACTTGGGTATTCTTGGACATGCCGAGCGGACATTATTTTTTGATAATAATATTATTTTTGTTTATTACAAATAGAAGCGGGCGGTCCGTAGACTAGATTTTCAAATTGGTATGGCCCAACTGGATTTTTGACGTCATATATGCAAAGAGGTGGTGACTTCAGTCTAAAGAGGAGATGACTTCAGTCAAAGCAATACTTCATTTGTCAGTGCTAGAGCTTTGTACATGGCAATAGCATCATAGTTGTGATTAACTTGTAGAATTAAATCATTTGAAAAACTGAATAACCCCTCACGTGAGGTCTTGGAAGGTATAGATCTACGAAATAAAATTGTAGAAAGTAGGCAGAGCAGCGACACCAGCTGTCGTTCAATATGGTGTCCATGCACACTTGACTCTCCCACACACATGTCACGATATACAAGCGAGGGTGAGAGTCAGAGGAATATCGAATCAGCTGATACTTGATATATATCCACATCTAGGGAAAGCCAGCTAGGTCAGACATCTAGAAATTTTTGGGATTCATAAAATTAAAGCCAATCTGGATATCATGGCTAGAATAAACACCTATTTCATTCTCCATGATAGGATAATACATGTGTGTTTATGTTGAACATATATCCATGAAGCAAAAAAGAATTACCCAAGAATAATAAAAAAAAATTATTATGTGCACATTTGAATACCGATTATATCAATCATTGATTGATATACAGTTGAACTTTGGTATCTAGAACACCGATATCTCGAATACCATGGATATATCAAAGTGATTTGGAGGTACCAACCACTTATTCTTGTAGTATATTACCCTCAAAATCTCGAATCCTCAGGTATCTCAAAGTGGTCCCATTGACTCATTCATTGAGTACAAGATAACGAGGTTTGACTGTAGTTCTTCCGATTCTGATTGATTATGTGGCTTTTTTTTTTCAATTATTCAACACTAGTTTATAGTTATAAATTTCACTTACGATAGGTCCCTCAGTCAGTGTGACCTCTGATTGAAAACCACACCGTCAAATTTAATTATTTTAATTGAGGGGGAAAAGGGGGGCATATTTTACAAAAAAGATGAGAATTGTTATACATATTTCAGTATATTGATTGTAAATTATTTGAACTACATTTTCTTTTTTAAATAATTTGAATTTACCATTTGTGATTTGCTGTTTGCATTAAGCATTAATAATACTACAAGTCCATAAGTAAACTTCTGAAAATTTTTGCTTTGCGTGTTGTGGCCCGGCCCCTTGACTTCCTGCTTTGTTTTCTTGTCTATTTACTATGTTGAAAGTACAAAACGGTTTCCTTTGTGGCTATGCATGAACTATAATCGTGTTACATATATTGTAATTACTTAGATATGTTATTTTAGTAGCCAAACATACTTGTTTGAAAAACAGTGGAGTACCATACAAGTAGAATTTTTAGCGAGACGTAAATTTAGCATTTTCTCCATAAAAAGTGGTACCGGTATTTTATTTTAGCGGTAAATAAGTTTAGCAATTTTATAATCTATTACTTCGAAAACCTTTGGCTGTTCCTGTATGAGAGATGGGAGTAGGAGATGGAACCTTTGTCTGGTCCTCTCTGAGAGATGAAAGTAGGAGATGGGACCTTTGGCTGGTCCTCTCTGAGAGATGAGAGTAGGAGATGGGACCTTTGGATAGTGAACATGATACAGTCAAGCCTTGTTATCTCCAACTCAATGGAACTGAGGAAAAACGTCGAGATATCCGAGTATTGGAGATATCAAGGGTAATATTATTCAAGAATGAGTGGTGGAACTAGTGAATCACTTTGACATAGTCATAGTATTTGAGATAGCAGTGTTGAGATATCAGTGTTCAGTCTACCAAAGTTTGACTGTATGTAGTTAATTTGTAAACACAGTTAGCAAATTTAAAATAAGTTTATGTGCACGACAAGGCGGCATTAACTTCACAAAAGGTTCATGCAAGGACACCCACAAGTCTACTAAAATATTTAATAAATAAATCTAATGATGACAGTCCTGAAATCAGAGCGAAGTATTACAAATTAACAATTATAATTAATGCACTTAAAATTCCTAAATGTGAATTACCATCATCTGAAGGGGAAATGGCCTCCAGAAAAAAAACCCAGTAAATGTCTGTCTTCATGGCTCCACATTCTGAACTACTTACGGACTTGAAAATGTACATTAATTTATTAAGACATTGTGATGAATGTGCGTACCATCACATTAACTCATTTTGGTCGTGGATGGATATGTCGTGTAACGTCTATCAGTGTATTATAGGGGGCTGACACGCGCAGGCACTGATCACAGGCCCTAACACAGGGAAGACACGTATTGTTCTTTTGGGTCAATTGTTAATTAAATGTTCACCAGATTTGATGTATCGCATGTTTAGCAGATATAGCGGTAAAGTTCATCCAATTCCATCATTGTTTCGGGGCTGACATTACCCCAGCAGAAAGATAAGGTCAAGTCACGATGAATATACGAAAGTTCAAAGTAGAATTCGTGTCATTGGATTTATAAGGATATAAGTACATGTGGTTTTGATTTTGCCATATGACAAATGTGATGCCACTTTGCAAATGCAAAACGTTGGTATCTATTAGGAAAGTATGCAATAATTTTATTTATATTTCGCAAGCAATAATTTATGTACAGTTTGGAGTAATATGATTGTTGCCTTTGACGTTAATTTATGCTTTGAAATAATTATGTATTTCTGTCTCTGATATCAAAGATTGGAAACATTTTTATTGTATTGGCCCTTCATCTGTGCTCATCCATATCTGTCAACAACATTTAAGTTTGGCACAAATTTGAATTCGAATTTAATAATTATTGGATTTAGACCAAAAGGTACAAAGTGTACTATATATTTAAAAGTAAAAAAAAAAATAAAAAATTGCTGACTGCATGGTATTTTTTGCAAATCTATATACTGTCTGGGGGGGATTGGGGTTAATTTTTACATAAATCAAGAAACATTAAACTGAAACAAAGTGTTAGATCTACATTGATAATCTATTTGTGTAGGAATTAATTTTTGTATGTCATTGCAAAAGTTGCAAAAGTTTTCACCACACAAATATTCCCACATTTTATATTGGTCTTCACAATGAACAAGCAGCCAGGGGGGCTATGTCACTATGTCGGAATATGAAGTACGTAAATACACTCAGAGTGCACCAGATAAATCCACTTCTAACTGTTGTAGAAATGTCATTGGCCTCCACAGAAGTACGCCAGCTTGCTTAATAACTGTCATCCCATACCTATTTCCTGTAGATCTCATTGTCAGATCCATGATACGTGTAAGTACAGAAAGGTAAATGTTTATTAGGAAATAGACGTGGGTGATGTAATGTTCCACTATTGCATGTTTTCGGTTCTAAAACTAGTTTATCATTGTTCAGGACTTTGTGTGGGTCAACTATACTAAGAGTGCTCATATGTCATGAGGCTCATAGATCATCTTCTTAAGATTAGGAGAAATCTGATATGATGGGAGGTGGAAAATGTGTTTAGTAATGCTTTGAAATGAAACACTTTCAGATTTACCTTATCTATTTTTTTTAAAATGCAGTTTTAGTAGAATTTAGTTGTCTGAAAAAAATGCTTCACTTGAACTTTTAGTGGAGCAGTCCACTTATTAACCTACTGCACCTAATATGCATACTGGAAATATTTTTTGCTGCAGCAGTATATTTAACTTTTGCCTGTCGTGCCATAAAAGAAAGGGTCATGATCTACAAGGCATTTTTAAGAATTCATCGAAAGAGAATTCACAAAGAATAAAAGAATCCAACAATGAAAAATGGGATTCGTACTGACAGCAAGAAGATTATCAGATGACTTTTATTTAGTGGGCTTAGATAACAAGTCGAATCAGGCGGATTAACTTTGGAATGGTTAAAGGACGTGTTTTGAAATCAGCATCAGGCTTCATCTTTGAATTTGCCTTGTGTGTAACCTACCAGGAACATTACGATTCTATGTAAAAACAAAGTCATTATTCACCTCAGGTAGGAATACATCCTCAAATATTCGAGGGGGGGGGGGGGGGGGGGGGGGGGGGGGGGGGGGGGGGGGAATCTTGTACATTTAACAGTTTTGTAATTGTTTATTGGCCTTAAGCCTTATAGCTCATCAGCAAAATACATAACTATAAACAAAAAAGTTATGAGCAATTCGAAATATGAAAAGTGGAGAGAACATTTTTCAAAAGCATGGATTACTGGACATACCTGAAGAAAGTTAAATGTAAAAACTAAAAAAAGTATATAAACATGTGATTAGACGATTATTGTATTAGATCGTACAAGTAGAGCACTTTATTTAGTCTTACCTGATTGCCATAAGTCAAGTGAAGCTTTTCTGATCAAAACATTTGCTGTCTGTCGTCGCCTACCACCCCTTTACATTTTTCAACGTCTTCTCAAGACCGTAGCCAAATGCAACCAAAACTGGTATACATCATCCGTTGGGTCAAGCGGGCTTCAATTTTGTTTCAAAATGAGGACCAGGCCCTTCATCAAAGGGGAGATAATCAAAAAAAATGCAAACAATATGGGTGGTGTCATTAAAAATCTTCTTCTTCAAGAACCAATGGGCCAGAAAAGACTGAAATTTATATGGAAGCTTCCTGAATATAGTGGAGATGGCAAGTTTGTTAAAAATCATTACCCCCGTGGTTACGATGGGGCCCCAATAAGGGGATCAAAGTTTTACATATGATTATACGAGGAAAAATCTTAAAATCTTTTCTCAAAAACCACTGGCCAGGAAAGCTGTAAATTTTATATGGGAAGCTTCGCTGATATGAGAGAGATTCAAGTTTTGTTTCAAATCATGACCCCCGGCGAGGGTATTGATGGAAGCACACAAGTAGGATCAAAGTTTTACTGCAGAAGATAGAAATCCTTTAAAAAAAATCTTCTCAACAGAACATGGCCAGGGAAAGCTTGAAATATATATGAATCTTCCTGATTAAGTGGATTATTTCAAGTATGTTCCAATTCATGACCCTTCGGGGGGTATCATGAGGCGTTAATAGGGATTCAAAGTTTTACATGCAGATATATAGAGAAAATCTTTAAAAATCTTTTTCATTGATACCAGAAGAGGTGGAGTTTTACCTGAAAGCTTTCCTGATATGGAGTATTATTTAAGTTGGTTCATATAATACCTTCACCCAACATAGGTTAGATTAGTCCACAGTGGTACATTCTAATCCCAAACTACTGCTCTTCTTAGTGAAGCAGCTTGTGCTCAGGTGAGCGGATGTGGCCCTTGGGCTCTTTTAAAAAGGTTTATCTCAATGTACAAAGTGTTTTCTGATTTCAAATGGAGCATCAAGTTGCACCAGTTTTGTATGGGACATTGATTTATGGGTCAACAGTTTTACTTGGTCATTGTTCATCAGTGTTCATAGTTAAACTATGTAGAAAAGCCGACTCACTGAAGGGGACCATCAGGGAGCCTTTAGGGGGACCAATCAGGGATGGTCTTTAGGACCAATCTCAGGGAAGGCCTTTAGGGACCAATTCAGGAAGTCCTCTAGGGGGAGAGCCTCTAGAGGGACCAATCAGAGGCTCTAGAACATATTTAGGAAGACCTCGTAGGGACCAATCAGGGAGGCTCAGGACCAATCCCAGGTGATGGCCCTAGGACCAATCAGGGAGGGGCCTCTAGGGACCAATAGGGAGAACCTCTAGGACCAACAGGGAGGCCTCTTAGGCGACCAGTCAGGGAAGCTATAGGAGTACCAATTAGGGAGGCCTCTAGGGACCAATCAGGGAGGCCTCATAGGGACCAATCATGGAAGCCTCTAGGAGCCAAGTTAGGGAAGGCTCTAGGGACCAATCAGGAGGTCTTCTAGGACCAATCATGGAGTCATCTAGAACCAATCAGGAATTAGGGAAGCCTCTAGGGGACCAATCAGGAGGCCTTGTACTTTGGGACCAATCAGGAGCCTCTAGGAACCCAATTAGGGAGACCTCTAGGGACCAAATTCAGGGAGCCTCTAGGGACCAATTGGGAGGCCTCTAGGACCATATATATGGGAGGCCTTTAGGGACCAATTCAGGGAAGATCTAGGACCACAGGAAGCTTCTTATGGACCAACAGAGGCTCATAGGGACCAATCAGGGATATGCCTCTATGACCAATCAGGGAAGCTTCTATGGACCAATCAGGGAGACCTTTAGGACCAACCAGGGAGGCCTCTAGGGATCCCAAGATGCAGCACTGTCTCAATCGATACACCATTATGTACATTTCTTAATAAGGAAAGTACTAAAGTTTCGTTGCATAACAGTATCACTCCTTCACAATAATGTGTGTATCAAAGTTGAAAAGATTGCTTTGTCAATACCAATAATGATTTCCATTGTCAACTGTGTTCTACATATAGAGCTCTGATTACAATGGTTGTGTACTTTTGTGTGGTGAAAAAAAAAAGTGCAGCCTACTTGTAAGAACGTATTGCTTAAAGTGCACACTTAGAAAAGGGATAGGGCGTGTTGTGGTTATTTTTGCTTTGATTTATGAGGCACTGGTATATTGATTATAGATAATTCGCCCTGGTCATGCTTAAGGTTGTCATTTGAGGATCATCATGATCATGCACGCTCACTCTAATCTTTTAACGTTATTCATCTTATAAGCCATTAAAAAAAAGGTAGAACATGCAACTATCTTGTACACTTCCAACTAATGGTCATCCTGAATTCTGTAAATACTGTAAAAAAAATTATTATTTTTTTTACGCGAGTACTTACTATCGCAAAATGACTTATAAACATCAAATTACGAGGACACGAAATCATGAGGAGCCCATTAATCAAGATTTTTTATGTGTATTTCAGCAATATGAAAATGAAAAATTTTACTCTGCAAATAGAGCTTCTCGCTAAATTATGCAATAATAAATTCCTTGTGCATGTTAAAGAATCTACAGGAAACTAGGTTATGGAAGACGCACGATTTATAATTCCTACATGTAATTATTTTAAATAATAGTTAAGTGCAGTGAGAATTTTTAGTGTTGATACTGCTAATCTGAGGAAAAAATGCATGAAAAATTGAAGTGATAAGATGCTGAAAAGAACTCCAGAGTCAAACAGATAATGTACATTATGTAACCCAACTGTAAGGTGGATTGAGAGTGTGAAGTGAGGTCTAAATATCCTGGTTTGAATTGGTTCGGTAGGAATTTCCACATTCCCATGGAATACCCATGTTGTGCAGCCCTTGTTCTCTGATAGTGGGTGCTGTGAATCTTCTAGGTATCTGATGGGCATATAATGAGTTCAGCACTGATACTGTTAACACATCATGAAGTGTTCTAAAATAGACTGTCAGAATACTGTAAAAGTGGTTATTTACGCGTGGGGGAAATTTACACTTGATTAGGCGGTCACGTAATGAGCGCGTAAATTTCCCCAAGCATATACCTATAAATTATCATATATGATATATATTTTATTCAGTGACCGCTAATCTAGTTCCCCCACGCGCGAAATGTTGAGCTTGGAAAAGCGCGTACTTAATCCCTAACGTAAATAACTATTTTTACAGTATTTCAATTCCATTCACAGTGGACACATTAAAAGTACACTACCAAATGGCAGGCTAACACTATGAACTTCATTGATTAAAGTACGAGTGAATGATGCCATGGCCTTTTCACTCCAAAAACTCGTATAATACACTCCCATTCTTTGAAGATGCCGGCGGGTTTTATGGTACCGTGGTAAAGTCACAAGTGAACCATGACACCTATCGGCAATTTATTTTTACATGATAATAAACTAATGCACTCAATATTTGTATAAAAATGTTAAGAATTTTGGAAGGTACAGTCTTTCAATTTATAACGACTGAAAACTCGGCACTTTTTCAGTACTGATCTTAATTCTCGTCATGGTTTTGCTTCTTAATTTTGAATTCTTTATTTCATTGTACTATAATTGTTGCATTTTAATCATTTTTTATACGCCCGTCTTCAGACGGGGACGTATTATGTTACTGGCTCCTGGTCCGGCGTCCGTTCAAAATAGCTTGTCCGGGCCATAATCCTAACCTCTTTGTAGATCTGAATTAATATTCACAGAATTGTTGCCCTGACCTAAGGAAGTGTCATGACCTTGATCCAGTTATTGGTCAAAGTCAAGGCTCACTATACACATAAAGTTTAAAACATTGGAATATTTGTCCGGGCCATACCTCCTGATCCTCTTTGTAGATTTGAAAAATTATGTTGCCCTGGACCTAAGAAGTGTCCATGACCTTGATCCAAGGTTATTGGTCAAAGGTCAGGGTCACTATAACACATAATGTTTTAAACATTGGCAATTAGTTTGTCCGGGCCATAACTCCTGATCCTCTTTTATAGATTTGAATAATATTTCACAGAGTTGTTGCCCTGGACCTAAGGAAGTGTCATACCTTGATCCAAGGTTATTGGTTCAAAGGTCAAGGTCACTACACACTTATGATTTAACATTGTCCAGGCCAATAATTTGACTGAGTGCATGGATTGGAATAATATTTTCACAAAATTGTTGTCATTGACACAAGAAAGATGTCATGACCTTGAGCCAAGGTCACTAGCAAGTCAAGGTCAAATGCACATTGTGGTTTTTAACCTTGTCCGACCATAAGTTTTCACTGAGTGCATGGATGAAATAATATTTCACAAGAATTGTTAGTCAAACCAAGAAAGTGTCATGACCTTAAGCCAAGGTCAATGGTTAAATGTCAAGGTCACAATGCACAGTAGTGTTTACTTTGTCGGACCATAAGTTTTCAACCGAGTTCATGGATTGGAATAATTTTTCACAAGAACTGTTGGCTCTAGATCCAAGAAGTGTCGTGACCTTGAGCCAAGGTCACTGGTCAGATTTCAAGGTCGCAATGCACATAGTGGTTTTAACATTGTCCGACCATAAGTTTCACCGAGTGCTATAGATTGGAATAATAATTCACGAGAATTGTTGGGTCTAGACCAAGGAAGTGTCATGACCTTTGGAATTCGCTGCAAGTACATCTGCGCGTAGCCAGGTCAATTGACATTTCAAAAAAGCTTGAAAACACATCTTTTTAGACTAGCCTTTCAACACTAAATTTATTTTTTATATTGATATTTTAAGCTGTACTTTTATTCAACATAGGTTCTATTTATGTTCATATATGTAATGTCGCATTGCATAGCCATCATTATCAATGTTTGTTTTATACTGGTTTTATTGTTAAAGCGCTTTAGAGTTAGATTTTTAAATATAGTGGCTATAAACAAAATCTCTCATTGTATTGTATGTATGACTTAGGTCAAGGTCACATTACACATCTGTGTATTGACATTGTCCAGCCCTATAAACTTTCAATGAGTTGCAGGATTTCAAAATATTTCACCAGATTTGTTGCCCTAGAACTAAGGATAATGTCATGACCTTGCCCAAGGTCACTGTGAGAGGTCTCAAAATGCACATAGTGGTTTTACCACTGTCTGGGCCATGACGGGCGTATATTGCTACGTTTGCGTTGCTCTTGTTCTGTCATGTATAATCTAAAAATACTTCTGACGAGATAATATAAACATACAATAGACTACCGCGTGGTAGTCAATGCAGGTGGTCTAGTTTTTCTCTAAGATCATAGGAGGAGGAGGTGTGTCACATGTAAAAGTGCTCTGATTAGTTTACACAGACTTCTTCAACAGTCAAGCTTGGGTTCCTTGCCACTTCATTTTTCCAATATCCCACAATGTAAATAGCCAATCCTCATGAACATGTTGCCGATGTAAAAGTCGTGTAATGAATACAGAACTACTTTTTGTTCTATGTGCTATTAAGCTTGTAGAAGCTATAGAATGGGCTAAAAAAAAATATATCTACATCCAATGATCAATTATGAAAAATAATCGATTATCGAAATCGTTAGTTTGTTTTAGTCAACAGCTCGATGTTTTCGGATTTATAGTAACAACATTGTGTGTTGTGCGTGGGTACATGATCAGCAAGTTATTGTTAATGGGCCGAAGGAATGAGACTTACATCTCTGAAGTAATTAAATTACGGGCACTTTATTTCAACTCCCTGCAAATTTGGCAATTCCAAATTAACAGCTTTACGATATTGGATGGCAATAAGCATTAAAGTATCATGTTAGAAATATTATGTATGTTATTGATGAGCGCACTCTCCAGAAAGTCGCGTTGGTGTCACGACCCTGACCTAGTATTCGGTTCAAAGAGATGGAATCTCGTTAATCTTTGTAGAATGGATGCAGCGATTAAAAGTTCACTCACTGAATACGTCTTTATCATCAGAGATGTTATGACGATGAAACTCTCTAAAAATATTCGTTGATATTTAAAAGTCTACTTATAGTTGGTGTTAAGCAGTGCAATATGGGACTTATAGGCAGCTGCAGCACTTAAACTGGAAATTCCTAATGCATGCGTGCTATATAAGTGAAAATTGGGTGTTACATAAGTGCAAAACTATTGTGTATATTATAAAGATTTATTGTACATGATTAAAAGGTTTGCATAAAATTTGCTCCAAGTTTCGAGTTTCGAAACAAACTTTTTTTTCATTTAATATTGGTGTTTTAATTTTTTTATGACAGTCAAAGGGTAAATATAAGGTAAACCCCAGAGAAGTTAAGCCGTGTGTGGGATTGTATTGATCAGTGGGTGATGATGTCAACATTTTTCAGTGCACCACTTTTCACCTTAGTAACATTGATGTAATCTATAATAACCTACAGCTTTAGATATTTGGTGTATGAGGGCACATTTTAATAGTGCATTTGTACTAATGATTTAAATAATTTTGTTCCCAAATGAACATGGGTATTGTGCCTACAATGGAGATATATGATAATTTGTGCAATGTTAAACTATTTGATTTCATCCAGATGCAAGGTTTAATTTTCATCTTGTCGACTTTAAGTCATCTTCAGTTGGTCTTATTCATTTAAAGCACACTTTCTTCCACATTTGATCGAAAAGAAAAACTTTCGATGTCAGTGAGTTTGGATTATAGGATCTTTAACTGTAGATATGGCACTATAAGGACGTGTCTCACCTAAATTCATTTATGCTAGATGTTTTAAACAACTAAAGAGAAGTTAGATATGCACAGTTCGCAGAATTCTGGAAAATAGGTGTGGTCATGCAAACTAAAGCACATCTGTTATTTCAGCTAATTCGGAAAAGGACTAGTATGTAAAAAATAAGGTTGTCTTTTGAAACTACAGTCGAACCTTGTTATCTCAAACTTGATGGGACCAAGAATCCGTGGATCGAGATATCGGGAGTAAAAATACTCAGAAAATAGGTGGCTTGGACCTCCAAATCAAGTTCGACATAGCCATGGTATTCGAGATATTAGTGTTCGAAGATACGAAGTTCAACTGTATTTTCATATTTAGCTTTTTTGTACACATATTTGAAATAGAGTTTCTTGTTTTCTTTAAAGAATACCATTGTTTTGAAATCTAAGAAAACTGGATCACAGTTAAGGCTATAAGTTCCTGTGTTGCTTTGCCTCGTTTAGTTTGTCCCAAGAGTACCCTGACCTCATTTGTAACAGACTTTTTTTATTCCTGGTTGTTATATCATAAATTCTCGATCTTTCTTAGCAACTGAAATTTAGATACAGTAAATACCTGTATCTCTCGAACATGGTTTATTCGAATACCCGCTTATGTCGAAAGTCGACGGCGGTCCCGGCCGTTTTTCCCTAATAATAATTTTCAAAACTCCTGTATCTCGAACACGGTTATCTCGAATACCACGCTTATGTCGAAGTATTTTCAAGTCCCATGGCTATTTCACCTTGTTTATCTCGAAGTGCAGTCAAATTTCCGGTCTACTTACATACCTGGCCTACTCAAGTCAAGCCTTCACGCCCGCGGCTTAGATAATTAATGATAATTGTCAACCAGTAGTCCCGTTCGCCTTTTTAGGTAGACCCGGGTTGCGATATTTAGTTTAACACTTGGGTACTCAGTTGCCTTTCTTAAGTACACCGCAATTACGACTTAACACGGATTTCCGTTCACAAATCCTCACCGTCAAAAAAAAAAAAATAAATGTGAAGGATCAAATTTGGATATCTCGACCCCCGGATATCTCGAAGTTTTTTCAAGTCCCTCGGACTTCGAGATACAGGTATTTTACTGTATTGGTCTTCCTTCGGTAATTTAATTCTGTTCATGATGTTTTATTTCTTTGACTTTTCTTAAAATGGTAAGTCTGTTACACAGTTAGTTTTTATTTCATGGATATAATGTCATTTAAGACTTGGGTGGAGAGAGGGGGGGGGGGGGGCTGCTAGTTTTGAAGGTTTTGTGGGCTATATCCCTGTCCCACAAATTCAAACGACGGATGAATAGACATATTTATTTTAAAGTTTCTATTTGTAGAAACCTATATTCATTACATTGCTTTCATTGAACTTTGATATTTCATGAAAAATTATCTTGCAAATTTGAATGTTTCTACAGTACATTTCTGAATTGATTTTACCCTAGCTCCTGTCGCTATTTTTTCAGCGTCTCCAAATGAGAAACTTGATTTGATAAATCATTGATTTCAGCTTTCCATTTGCCCAAATTATAACTGATGTGATAGCATCACAAAGTACAATGTCCTTAAACTCATAGCCTGAGTCTCGTAAAACCCCAAACTATTATCTCCATCATAGCTCCGATTCCTCATTAAACCAACATATCCTCATCATAGCCTGAGTCTCGTTAAAAACTCCAACTAAACCTCATCATAGGCCTGAGTCTCATAA
>CAJDSM010035464.1:381-17659 GCA_903981925.1 Ostrea lurida | reverse complement strand
ACTTGTACAACCGTATTTCTGTGAAGCAATTATGTATCTGGCGCTGAGCCTTGTACGTATACATAACCAAAGAATTGTGAATTGCTTTAACTTTAACTAAACGAACCGACTCTCGAAATTTTTAGCTGCCTATTAGAAACTAACTGAATTATATCATATTTAGCTAGAAAGTGTCCATTTTCCTTCACATGCAAGTCACGTTACCGCCGTCTGGCCACAACTGATCATATTTAAGAATACTGCCCCATGAAAACTCATGATATTACCTCAAAGGTATAGAACCCCAATCCTTTGCAGTTGTTCTCAGACTGACAATGTGGGGGTCGTCATTGGGCTTGTCTGGTCGCCCGACGCATCGTCCATTGTAACCATGCTCGCCACCATGTTTACGTTTAGATCTGTTCAGGATATATAGCTCTATATTTGGGAACGAAGCCACGTGATATACCTGGACGCCTGCCAATTAGCGTGCTTTTCAGCACGCTGGGTTCGGTCTGAATTAATGAACCGGAATATTTAGACATGAATTAATATATTTTAATTGAAGTAATGGATAATTTTAAAAATGGGAGTGTTGAATTATTCACTCAAAGCTCCACACAAAATATCAGAGGCCGATTGTGTATAATGGGGGTAAAGATCGGGGGGGAGGGGGGGGTGGGGGCGGGGGGGGGGGGGGGGGGGGGGAGTATGTTTTTGCCCTCACTTTTTTTTTCCTGCACCATGTCATTATAATTTAAAAGTCCCACCCTATCCACGTGATATTTTAGAGCCCCCCCCATATTTAGTGTTTTATTAGAAGTTATTGGGGGGGGGGGGGGTCACATTATCTTATGAAGCCACCCCCCTTTCAAAAAAACCAGTCCTATAGGCCTACGCGTTATGGTCATAACTATATTTATTATTCTGTTCACCCTATAGCCATACAATAGTAGTAGTAGTATTATATTTACCAAGATCAGGGCCCAAATGGGGCATAAACATGGTAACTGATATAATCGTTATATCAAATACAGCAATACACAAGTGTTAAGTTAATACACTGTTGAAACGTAGCTCAGTGGTAGTATCGTTATCCCATCTTCGCTTAGCCAAGGGTTTCTGGTCCACTCCGTTCCCCATGGGGGCGGTGAGTGGACCGAAAACCTTGGGTAGCGAAGATGTCGTTATCCCCTATGATTGCAATATATATGTCCTTGATACACCAAACAAGGGGCATATAGGAGAGTCAATGTCATAAAGAGACACGAAACAGTCCACTTCTGCCTCATAGTACAATGAAACAGATATATATGGTATTAGAGATAATATATATTTTTCTCAGCATGGTTGAGAAACTTTAGTAATAAGATTAGATGTGTGCTGTAGATTAGATAACGATATGCTGAGGGTAAGCAAGAGACGGTGCTATGTAGATTGGTAAAATATCTCACTTCTACACCAATAGCAGCATATCAATACTGACATACACAGTCTGTAATGGAGAAAACATTGTATATGTGAACAGTTTGTCATAAATCTGAACTATGAATAACATTAAGAATTGTGTCTAGTACAGATTTGATAACATGTTGCCTTATCAGACAACACAATCAAACATATCACAATCTGATATTGAATGGTTGTACATACATACATTATTATATATACAATATCTCGTATTATGTCTGATACATCAACAAGAGAAGGCAAGAGTCATGTGTATAGAAGATTACAAAACTGATATTCACTTTGCCTCATTGTAGAATATATCAGATACATAATCTGGTTAGAATAGAGATACATTTAAACATAAAAGTGATGATGACGGCATGGAACTTTTCAAACCACAAATATATTACAAAAATTTGAAGGGAGGTCGACCTGTGTTTTATTTTCATATCCCGAAATTTCACATTAGTAAATTATAACAGATCAAATGACTTTGTCAAATAAATGAAGTTGGCACTTAACTAGTATTAATTGTCTGTTTTTCTCATAGCTTCATGCGCTATGAGCAGTGGCGGATCCAGGATTTGTCGATAGGGGGGGGGGGCCCAGTCCTGTTTGAAAAAAGGAGACAATTAAGCTCAAAGCCAAAGCGGGGGCGCAAGGGGGGAAGCCCCCGGAAGCTCTCAGGTTTAGACTTTTCAAAGTTTACTGTTAAGGTTAGATTAGCTATATTATCTATACATGGTAATTAAGTTTGGTCATCAATAAGCCCCCCTCTAAATCCGCCACTGTATAGCTTTCTGGGATTGTTCATAAACGTTTTATAGCTTTGCAAAAAGAACCAGTGATTTGGAAAATACAATTCCTAGATATATCAATTCTTTCACATTATCATTATATAGGAGAAACATTTGAACCTGAACTCAATCTTGTTCATTTTAAATCAACTCATAATTGGGGGGGGGCCGGCCGTGTTTTTTTTTTTTTTTTTACGCTTGCGTCATTTGTATGACAATGAGTACCAAAGGGACCTCTACTATTATCCAGTGATATTTTCACCTTCGTCTACGCATTAGGAGTAAGATAGGGACTCGAAATATGTCTCGACCCCCGGGTGGTACCACTACAGCCCCGAACTGAAAGTGGCAAATGATAACCCTAGGGGTCCTATACCTTACCCTGATATTCATTCCGCCTTGTCTTCAAAGAATAAAGCCCTGAAAGTAGTAGTTGAACCCCTTTGATCTTTGTAAGTTACGAAAAACGTCAAAGTTCAGCTAGTGAGCTAGCCAACAATTCCGAGTATCATAGATCTATCACTTGTATGACATTGGGTAACTAACGGTACCCTCTATTCTAGCCAGTGAATACTTTCTCTTTTTCTTACTCCATAAGGCAAAAATTGGGACTCGAAATCTGTGCCGATCCCCGGCCCGGGAGCCACAAATACAGCCCCAAACTGAAAGCGACAATGATAGCTCTGGGGGTCCTGTACCTTGCTCTGATAGTCTTCAAAGAATAAAGCTCTAAAAGTAGTCATTGAACCCATTTGTTATCTGTAAGTTACAAAAAATGTCAACGTTCAGGTGAGCAAAACAAAAAAAACACCCCCCCCCAAAAAAAAACCCCACAACAAAAAAAAACAAAACAAAAAAACAAAAAAAAAACACTTTCTGGTATCATAGACTTATTATTTTCATGGCACTGAGCACCTTTAATTTTATCCAGTGAATATTTTCACCTTCTTCTATTCTGTAGAGCAAAGATAGGGACTTGAAATCTGTCCCGACCCCCAGGTGGTACCACGTATATGTAGTACAGCCCCAAACTGAAAGTGGCAAATGATAGCCCTTGGGGTCCTGTACCTTGCCCTGATATTCATTCCACCTTGTCTTCAAAGAATAAAGCTTTAAAAGTTGTCATTGAACCCCTTTATCCTCTATAAGTTACGCAAAATGTCAAAGTTCAGGTGATCTAACCAAC
Source organism: Ostrea lurida (assembly GCA_903981925.1). Classification (NCBI taxonomy): domain Eukaryota; kingdom Metazoa; phylum Mollusca; class Bivalvia; order Ostreida; family Ostreidae; genus Ostrea; species Ostrea lurida. Next base: position 14,245 of record CAJDSM010035464.1, on the reverse strand, counting down.
AATTCCGAGAACCATAGATCTATCACTTGTATGGCATCGAGTACTTAACGGCACCCTCTACTCTAGTCAATGAATACTTTCTCTTTTCCTTACTCCGTAAGGCAGAAGTTGAGACTCAAAATCTGTCCGACCCCCGGGTGATACATGTTCCACTACAGTCCCAAAATGAAAGCGGCAAATGATAGCCCGAGGGGTCCTGCACCCAAACATAAATTTCATATCACCTTGTCTTCAAATGATAAAGCTCTAAAAGCAGTCATTAAATTCCTTTATCGTCTGTAAGTTTCGAAAATAAAGTTCAGGCGAGCTTAAAAGCACTCCCACTTGGTATCATAGACCTATTATTTATATGGCATCGAGTACCTAAGGGGACTCTCTACTTTATCCAGTGAATATTTTCACCTTCGTCTACTCTATAGAGTAAAGCTAAGGACCCGAAATCTTTCTCGACCCTGGGAGGCTAAGCTTGAAGAAACCGCCAAAGAAAAATCTTGATTAAATTATAACTGACATATCATTCGTCCAATATGCTGGAATGATGATCCACCGATCAGAATATGCGATATAACTTACAAACACTGGGCTGTCTGTACGCAATATTTAACCACCATATCCCGTCTCACTTGCGTCGGTATAAACAATCCGACTGGAACCTGAAATACACTGGATTTCTGTGCAATGTATTTTACCAAAATGAAATTGGATTAATACTTTGTTCAGACAAATTGTATTATGATGTGATGCTATTGTTTCTATTATCGTTTGTTTTCGTCATTGATTTGAGTACAGTTTCTTTATGTGCACGTATTGATTATGACGTCAGAAATGTGAGTCCTATTCACTTCAAATATATACACACAAATAATTTGGGATGAAACCATCACAGATCAGTTTCATACATGTACTTGGACCTGTCGTTCCGTGAGAAACATAGGCCATCAACGACAGTCTTCCAGCGTACACGGTTCTGGGCTGCTTCTTGCCAGGTGGTGTCATATTCTCTCAATTCTGACTCCGTGTCTCGCCTCCAGATGTTTCTAGGACGTCCTCTCTTTCTCTTGCCCTGTTGGTTCCAAGTCATTGGTGGCTCCTTCAAAGAGTGTCCAATCCAACCCCACTTCCTCCGCCTGATTTGCATGTCCAATGGTTCTTGATTTGATCTCATCCATAGTTCTTCATTTGTGATCCTTTAAGGCCATCGGATGTTAAGCATGCGCCTGAGACAGGTGTTGTAAAATGTCTGGATCTTTTGCAGGGCTGTTCTAGTAGTTCTCCATGTGTCTGCTCCATAGAGTAAGATGGATTTTACGTTGGATTTGAAGATTCGCAGTTTGGTGGTAATGCAAATTAATGTTCTTTGAGGCCCAGGTGTTCTTGAGCATGGTGAGAGCTACTCTTGTTTTTCCTATTCTTTACTTGATGTCTTGGTCTGTACCACCATGTCTGTCCACTACACTCCCCAGGTAAATGAAGGAATCAACTTCTTTGATGGGCTCTCCACCAACTGTGACTGGTAATTGGACAGCAGTGTTGATCATCATCAGTTCTGTTTTCTTCAAGTAGATCTTGAGACCCGGATGTTGTTGCAAGGTGAGTTGTCTTGTCCTTCATCTGTCTGTGGTTGTGCGACAGGAGAGCCATGTCATCGGCACAGTCGAGACCATCCAGTTATGTTAGGAGTGTCCACTGTATGCCATTGTTCCTTTCTGTCATGATGGTCGTCATAATCCAATCAATAACCCGGAGGAACAGAAATAGTGACAGCAAGCATCCTTGTCAAACTCCTGTCTTCACCTCGAAACTTTCCGATATCTGACCAGCGTGGGTGACCCTGCATGTCATGCCTTGGTAGGTGTTACGAATACGAGAGACGAGCTTCTCAGATACTCCATAGTGCCTCAGTATCTTCCACAGTGTCTCCCGGTCCACGCTGTTAAAAGCTTTCTCAGTCTATAAAGTTGACATATACAAGTGTCTTCCACTCCAGTGATTGTTCGATGATGATGCGTATGCTGGCTATTTGATCAGCACATGGTCTGTTTCGCCTAAAACCAGCCTGCTGGTCATGGAGCTTTGGGTCCACTGCTTCTTTCATCCTCTCGAGAAGGATCCTGTTGAAGCCTTTACAGGGCTCTGACAGGAGCATTATTCCTCGATAGTTGTTGCAGTCCCTCAAATCTCCCTTCTTTGGCAGCTTAATGAGGATATCCTCTTTCCACTCTTCAGGGATGTTTTCTTTCTCCCAGATCTTCTTGAAGAGGTTATACAGGATGTCTATAGCTGTCTCTGTGTCAGCTTTGATGATTTCCGCTGGTATTTCATCAGGCCCTATTCGATAGACTAAGTTGGAATGCTGTTCTTATTTCTTTGGTTTTGAGAAGACTCATGTCCTCTTATTTGTCTTGTTGTTGAACTTCTCGATACGTAGTCTTACTGTTGTCATCAGAAGATGGTGGTCTGATGGAATGTCTGCTCCTCTCATTACTCCGACATCTTTCCATGATCTTCGGAACTATTTGTTGATGCAGATATGATCGATCCGATTTTCTGTAACATGGTCTGGAGTTCTGCATGTGGCCTTGAGAATTTGATTATGAAGGAAGATGCTACCTCCTATTACAAGCTGGTTTAAAGAGCAAAGGTCAGCAAATCTCTCACCATTCTCATTCATGTTGTTTGCCCATGACTTCACTGTAGCCGATGTTATCGACTCCAATCTTTGCATTGAAGTCTCCCATGAGTATTGTCATATCTTTCTTTCCTGTTTTGTCACCTGCAGTTGCTAGTAAAAGGCATTTTACTTCTCATCATCAGCTCGTTGGTAGGAGCATAACACTGGATGATGTTCAGCTTGATCTTGCTTTTCTTAGTCTTGAATTTGGCTGTTATTATCCAAGAGCTGATAGGTTCCCATCCAATGAGAGCATGCAGTGCCTACAAGGATAGCATAAAGCCCATGCCTTCCGTATGGGGGAGGAGGGGGGGGGTGCTCCTTCCTTGGTGTGTCCTGAATACAACAGCATTTCTCCGGAGGTCAGTCTCAGCTGTCCTGTCTGCAACCATCTTGTCTCGCTTAGTCCAAGTAAACAGATGTTGCAATGCTTCATCTCATTTGCTACTTGTGCTGTTCTTCCTGCTTCGTACATTGTTTTTACATTCCAAGTAGCAAGTCTGGCAGGTTTCCTGGGTGTCAGAAAGGTAATCAGTCCTACAGCTTCCTCTCGGCTTTCATTGCACGGCGTCATAGTTTCGGATGAAGTAGGCTGGCCCAGGTTATGTTGATTTTGGTTTGTTGTTGATGCTTCTGTAACTTTATTTTTTCCCAGGTAGGGTTGTTAGCCTTACACTAACCCCTAATAAACTTGAGTAGAGATAGTTTGATTTTGGAGTTTCATTTCTAGACTGCTTTCCATCCCTGGATATTGAACACAGTCCATCCATTTGGCTTTATATCAGTGTTTTCCTTCACCTAGCCTTTCCCATAATTGGGTATGGCTGCAAAGGTTTGGAATCAGAGCTGTCCCTCAGACTGACGAGTCTCATCTACCCAAAGCACTGGTTTTCAGGCGCCATGTAACCGACTTCACCCTTCCCTATCGGTAATAGCAGTTCCGCCGGGCTTGATATCAACCAACACGAGCAAGGCTAGGAGCTGGAATTTGGTTGTTAGAGGCTACTCAAGATGAGGAGCATTGTATAGAGAAAAGGAAGCTTATCCCTATTGCCCCCCCCCCCCCCCCCCCACTGATACACGTAGAACCAAAAAACAATTCATGAAACAATTACATATCATTTTTAAAAGTTTGAACTTATCACAACTTTCAATTTAGTCTTTCTCATTCCTGTCACTCTGTTACATAGCATTAGATCAAATGACAATCAAGGAATTGCATGTTTATAATAATCTCATTCTTGGATATTTTATTAGGCTAATCATATATTGTAGATACAAGTATAATACATGCAAACACACACATGTAGTTTCTTCCATAGAAGAAAAATTAAAAACTTTTTTGAAATCTTTCGACTGTGTTACTGGTCCTTTTCAATCCTCTCTCTCTCTCTCTCTCTCTCTCTCTCTCTCTCTCTCTCACACAGATATATAAAGAATAGCAAAACATGAATAACATTTCACTGCTATATAAATGTTATTCAAGTTTCTTGACACACATATATCAAACAAATTACAACTCAAAATAAACTTCAAAGAGTTTTATTTCCAAATTTAACAATAATTACACTTTAAAAAGAAATGACTATTCACAAAATATTATACCAAACAGACCTCCTTTGTTCATGCACTTTTTAAAAATATCATCCATCATTTCAAAATCAAGTACTAGGTAGCTGTACTGTGGAATAATTATATTTCGAGAAGGCTCATCTTTTTGTGGATTTCATGGGCACCCATATCCCGCGTATTTCAAACCACAACAATATTATTTCGATGTACAGAAATTACATCCCAATCAAATGCTAAAATCCTCACAATCCACGAATATTATCCTATTAAAACGAATTTCAATGACTGCACAGTACAGTGCACGAGAATGTACAAGACAGACTGACAATACACACACAGTAACAACACAATATGTATCCTGGCACACAATCATAAAATAATACAAGTATGCTATATTTACAAGACTTGCGTTTTTCTTGAATATACAACATTTTTCTAATTATCAAAGGAACTCAATATATTCTATAACAATTACAGGTATATACATCTTTTTTTTTTTTTATTGTTATTACAATATGTACATGTATCATTATTTGTTTACAACATTTTTACAGTATTTTGTTTTTGCTGGTGCTTCCAAAATTTTACAAATTCTAAAGTTTTACCAATAAAAATATCATACAAAAGCAAACCAAATGAAGCATTAACATGATGCGATCAAATAACATTTGCGTACTTGAAATGATAAGTATACTGAATTTAATTAAAGTGTTCAGTTCACTTTTTACCAGTAATATAAATGTGCTAAATTAGCTTTTGGGGCTCTGCACTGGTCCCTTACATGAAAGTATCAACCCATAATGCTTTATTTCTAGAGAGCCATTGGACTAAAACATACCCTAAATAAAAGATGCAACATACTAATTCAATTTTAAGTTTCATCTCTACACAATTAAAAAAATATGCTGTTTTCAGTTGATTTTGAAATAACAATGTTCACCACTGCTACCAAGAATAAAACATTTAACAACCATAGTTTAGATGGTAGAGGCTTGCCTGTACACTTTTTATTGATTTTTTTCACTTTTATAATGCTCTTCCAGCAGTAAGCAGAAGGTTTGGACCCCCCCCTCCCCCCACAAATTTTGAATACTATTTACACCCCCCCCCCCCCCCCCCCCCCCCATTTCATTTGCAGGGGGTATAATAATATGAAATTTTTTAACATTATAACAAATTAAATTTAAAACAAATCAAAATTTTCCGTCCACAACACTTTGCTATATATAAGCAAGTTTTACTGTATATGTATTTAGCAAAGTCTTCAAAAATTATCATGTTTTCTTCCTAGACCATAAAATTTAATTTCCATGACTGCATCAGCTGTGCAAGACTACAACAATTCCATATACATGTACAAAACACAGCACGTAGCTTTATTTCCCAGCATACTGCACAGATTAGAAAATAAATATCTATAATTTTAAGAAATCTAATAGTCATTTTATTTAGCAATGCTTATGGGGCAATCGCCCACTACTTCTCAATATCTAAAACAAAACCTAAACCAGTAAAAATATCATTCAGTAATGTAAAAACTATCACACATTTACCTGACGTTCTTTAATAAAATCTAAATCACAAATGACATTTAACACTATACACCTACATTTGTAAATGTATTATTACAAAATCCACTGTAAAATACCCAAATGAACACATTTTATCTAACCAGAAATCCATCAAGAAAATGTGCAAAAAACAATCTTCATCTCCCATAAATAAGAAATAAATTAAATATTTAACTGCAATAATCTGAGATACACATACAAGATCTAAGTCTCTACTAATATCAATCAAATTTTTGCTGCAGTCTTTTCTTCATAAGAACTGGCACCAATGAGAGTAGAGCAAGCAATCCTAGGACACCAATGGAAGTCCAGGACACAGCGTCACCAGACGAGGTCAGCTGATGCAGAGTTGTACCAGCGTGAATGGCAACAAACGAGGGCGCTGCAACACCTAGCAAGATTTTGAAACTCAAATTTGATATTCATTGAAACAAACTTGAATGCTTCCATGTTAATTTGACAAACTGAACACCAAGAAGATACTTTCCAATATAAACAATGTAAAATTTTGGTCCCCCTAATGTGGCCCCATCCTGACCCCACAGACCATCATTTGACAAACTTGAATCTTCACTATATAAGTATGCTTCCATGTTTATCTGTCAAACACTGCACTTGCACTTCTTGAGAAGAAGATTTTTAAAGATATTTCCTAATATAGCCTATATCAAACTTTGGCCCCCCTATTGTGGTCCCATCCTTCCCCGGGGGACAAGATCTGAACAAACTTGAACCTAATACATATCAGGAAGCTTTCAGGTAAATATCCACTCTTCTAGTACAATAGTTCTAGAGAAAAAGAGTTTCCCCTTTATATTTCCTTACAAAACTTTGATCCCCTATTGTGGACCCATCATACCGCAGGGGGTCATGATTTGAACAAACATGAATCTTCACTTTATCAGAAAGCTTTCATATAAATGGCCCAGAGGTTCTTGAGAAGGAGATTTTTAAATGACACCACTCTATTTTTACATTTTCGTGATTATCTCCCCTTTGATGGGGGCCTGGTCCTTCATTGGAACAAACTTGCATCCCCTTTACCCAAGGATGATTTGTACCAAGTTTGATTGAATATGGCCCTGTGGTTCTAGAGAAGACGTTGAAAATGTGAAAAGTTTACAGAGTGTGACATGGATAGGCATATAGATGGACGACGGACAAATGGGCAATCAGAAAAGCTCACTTGAACCTTTGGTTCAGGTGAGCTAAAAAAAAAAAAAAAAAAAAAAAAAAGATCTTTCATAGAGATGTGATTTGATATAAGAAAGTTCTAATCATTATTTTGATAGAAGCAAAGTCTGCCGTGCAAGTGACACATGAATGATATAATTATAAGAACTTACCTAAAAAGGTCCCCACAAAGAACGGCAGAATAGGAACATTGATGACTGGAGAAGCTATATTAATAAACCAGTTAGGTAGGAATGGGGTGATTCTGAGGAATATTATGTAATTAAGGAGATGCTCTCTGTGTTTGTTTACCTGAAAGAAAAAAGATGGCAAGATTCAGTGTTCAATTACTTAAAACATATTCAGCTGATTTGATAAAGTTTGCCATGTTTCCACTTTCTGCTCCAGAACATTTTTGTTTTGATTTTTTTTTTCAATATACATGTAACTTTGAATGTATTTCAGGACTCAGTCGCAAGGTTTGTCAACTTTCACTGACAATTAACTTACCATTAACTCTTACATTTATGTAGTGTTAACTAGATGTTCCTTTATTAGCTTTTTTGCAACTGGACCCATCTTAACAACGTGTATGCATTTTGATTAATTTTACATTGCACCATTTTATACTTGATTTCATACAGAATTTCATTTTGCACATGGGAGAAACTTTCAGTGTATTTCTATGAATTTTGATAATCTTACATGGGATTGCCACTCTGCAATTCTCTCTGGGATATATTTGGCAACCAGTCTTCGTCCAACTAGGTAAGATAACAAATAACAGAATGATGCACCAATTCCTGAGCACTGAAAATAACAGATTCAATATCAAATTAAAAACAAATAATGTTCTCTCATACTAATCTTAAAAGCACTAAATATTTGAAAGAATTGTGCTTGAAGCTCTGGTATTGTCAAAATAATGAAAATAAGAGTAAGAGGTACTCACCAAACAAACAAGAAACAAGGCTAAATGGAATGGAAACAGAAATCCTGACAAAATACTGAGGAATATCGAACCAGGTATTGCAAACGACTGTAAGCTGTTTTACAATTAATCAAGGTCTATATCTTTTACATGAAAAAAAAATTCCAAAATTTCTCCTTTAAGAAATGTTAAATGAATGATATTTAAAATTCATACGAAATAAAAATCAATCCTCATTTTCACATCTGCAACTCATCATCTTTGGAAAAAGTTTCAAATATTTTCAATATAAAGATGATAGATACCTTTATTTTTAAAAGGAACTAGATGTGTCTGTGTGACAGGAAAAACACCGCCCACAGGACCAGGCATATTTAAAAGAATGTTTGTTCCCCCTCCCCCGGGTCTAACTTCTGAAACTGACCAGGCCGCCAGGTGATTTTTTTTATTTTTTTTTTTTTTTTAAAAATCATATGTATATAAATATAGTTGGAAACATTTGTGAAAAAGCAGATCAGGGCACCGATAGTCATTTTCGATACTGTACATACAATCAGCAAGGATTGATTGAGCTTGCTTTCAATTTAAATTCTGGATTGGCATGTGTGCTTTCATTGATTTTAATTCCTATATGTTAATATGAGTGTCCTGGATGAGAAATTTACAGAAAATACATAAATCGTTTAAATCGCCAATTGTAACTGTTATAAACTGATTTGTAATCTAATCTGAGGCCGATTTCTGTTTCAAAAACACTTCATTAGCATATTACTGCCCATGTATAATGTAGAAATTTTCTAACACTGGTGCATTGCAGCTGTCGAGCCAGGAAGCCTGCAGTGCTCCACTGGACCAAAATTCCTTTTCGCCACTTGAAAGTGGCAAAAACCACGGCCTATTTTATCACATTTATATCCATGAATAATGCCTAGTTGTGAAAGAATAAAAAGTTGAAGTATTTGATAAAGTTTAATGAATTACAGATATATTATGCATTAGACAAAAAGATTCTTCTATCAATCTCTATATCTTCTGAAGAAGGAGTCTTGTTAACAAATGCCTGAGGATCAAAATACCAACTCAAAGCTGATAAATATGAATATCTCCCCAATCAGTAAAACAAGACTGCAAACTAGCCATAACAGTTTCCAACAAGATGTGTTTGTGAAACACTGATGCCCCCAGATTCCACATGCCAGTGGAAAGGGCTTGCCAAAACGATAATGCATGCGAAACTTGAAAAGTCTATCACTTACATTCAAAAGTTATGGCCAATGTTTAAAGTTTTTGAAAAGTAGGACAAACTTCAAGGTCAGGAGGTTAAAAACAATTTGATACCAGTAGAAAGGGTTTTTTCCATAAGGAACACATGTGAACTGAATACATAAGTCCTATCACTTACCATTTAAAAGTAATGGCCAATGTTAAAGTTTTTGATCGATTGATTGTTTAATGTTTTACGCCGTTCTGGCAATATTTCAGCCATTTCACGGCGGTCAAACTTCAAGGTCAAGAGGTCAAAAAATTTGGTACAGGTAGAAAGGGCTTGTCATAAGGAACACCCATGTATGATATGAAAGTCCTATCACTTATTAATAAGTTATAAAATTCAAAAGATATGGCCAATGTTAAAGTTTTTCCAACGGACAAACAGACAGACAAACCAAAAACTATATGCCCCCAAATCGAAGATTCCAGGGGCATAAAAATTAGCTCCATGCCCTAACTGCCTCTGACCTGAACTGTCTCACTAAGTGACCTTGAAACTCAAATGTGAACGGAACTAAAAGTCTTCAAAGGACATGCTGCAAAAAGGCAGACAAATCACAACCAGAGTTCCTATTCAACTTGTCTAATACTGCAGAAGACAGTTCACCTGTCAGTGAAATATACTTTGACCTTTGACATAACCTTGACAACATTGCTAACGGTTTCAAAGCATCAGCTAAAAAGTGTGCAACATACAGAAACTTATAACAAGAAATGTGCTGGTGGAAAGCAGGTGACTTTGCAGAATTCTTACCAAAAGTCAGTATCTGCAAGTTTACACTTTCCCCATTTTGAGACATCAAATACTAAAAGCAGAATGGTGTACATTGTAGAACATAGCTAAGAATTATTATGAAATACAATGAGCTTCAAAGAATAATATTCATCTGCTTTGCGATGTGCATATCAATACACGGGTACCAATACCAGCAGACTTCATTGTTTATGGAATGTTTACTTCCTTTAAAAACCGTGGCTCTTTATCTTGATACGGTTTGATAAAACTATTAAAACTAAACAACTTTTGCTTTATATGTCTTAACAAAATGTTTTTGTGTAAAGAATTATGAATAGTGATGTTAAATCGTCTGTCCAGGTGAGCCATGAGGCCTGTGGGCCTTGGACAGATTTTTCCGAAAATCAATATGGTTCTCACTCACTTGATGAGTAACAATATCCTAAAGTTTCAATTAAATCAGATGAAAACTTTTGGAGTGTATTGTCTGGAAACCTTATTTTCTCAAATTATTTTTCGAAGTTATATTATCACTGTGACCTTCGACGAATTTTTCTGAAACACAATAGGGTTCTCTCTCACTTGATATGTAACGATATCCTCAAGTTTGATAACTTTTTAAGTTATCGGCCGGAAACCTCATGTTCCAGATTTTTGCAGAGTTTTTCGGTCACTGCGACCTTGACCAGATTTTTCCAAAACTCAATTGGGTTCTCTCTAGCTGCAGAAATGTAGCTCTCTGAAAAAATATTGGGACAGATCAGAGACCTCCCAATATAGGTTCTCTCTCACTTGCTATGTAACAATATCCCAAAGTTTCAATTGAATCAGATGTAAACTTTTTGAGTTATCTTCCGGAAACCTAATCAAAACAATAGCTGAGTGCAACTCATTGCAACTCGGCTAAAAATCAGTTCAATATCTCATAGCGTTTAGAAATCTACTCGTTGCAAAAGGACGGAAGTACAGACAAGGGTAAAACTAAATGCCCCGACCACTTTGTGACTGGGAATAAAAATAAATTTAAACTAAACCATACTGCAATTCTCATTTTAGTCACAGACTTATCTATAATGTACATCTGTGTTGGTACCAGTTCATAAAAGGATACAATATATAGGTAATGAAATATCCTCCTAACACTTGGTTGTAGTAGGAGTCCTTATATCGAGACAACACTTTTCCTAAATTCTTTGCATCGTCTATATTTCTGGGAAGTTTAATGTGTTGCTTTTCATCACTGCAAATGAAGACAAGTTAAAATCAATAACAAAGGATTTTTGAAATTTTAACATAACCAACTAATTTTGATATATATACACACAAAAATGAATTTCCAATTACAGTATCAACTCTAAATGTCAGAATTTGTTTCCAAAAGAATATCAAGATACTTCACGTTACAATACGTACTGATCCAGATTTGGAAAGCTGAGATAAACTAGTCCGAGGCATACAATTGAGGTCACAAAAATCAGTCCCAGTATGATGAAAGACTTTGTACTACTGCTTTGATTCACTGATCTGGGTCTTAACTCTGTATACCTGGTTGCTTCATCATCTGGAAAATAGTTGAAAATACTTTGTGTATAGTTGTTAGAAATAGGTAGTCCCTGTATTAGTTTTGTTTACTACGGATATATCTCTAATATTGTTCTGTACAGTCATTGTTGAATATTTGTTAAATCAAAATTTAAATGATCTCTTGTCTTGCATAACCATGACAGAAAATGCAAAATGTTTATCTGACATCCACCAAGAGTAATCGGTATATATTTGATTCTTCTACCAAACAATGGCTGCTACACTCAGGGTTGGGCGGTAAATTCCACCCCTGGTATTTACCGCCGGCATTTACCAATATTTACCGGACTGGCAAATAAAGACTCAAGTGGCAAATACCGGCAAATACTGGTCAATTGAACTTTAAAGTAAATTTAAGCTTCAACAATTCAAAAATGTGAAATCGAAGTAAATATAGACAATAATTTTATCATTGTATTAACATATAAATTGATTCTTTTTACACAAAACACGCTGTCCTCAAAACATTGGTAAAGTTAAAAATGAATATTTATTATAGATAGGAAACCTCTTAAAAATATATACTCAGTTATATTGAATTTTCGCATGTATGATCATATATGTATGAAAATATAGAGATTGTATTTATGACATGTATGATTTTAATATATAGATTGATATGATTGATATATGGCATGTGGATATATTGGAATTTAATAAAGAGAAAAAAAACACAAAAACATTAAAATTGATTAAATCAATTATTCACAGATTAAATCCTAGGCTGAAACATTTTAACAGTTGAATATTTGACTTTACCTCCTACACAAAATTAAGATTACAAAAAAATTTAAACAATTTAATAATCAGGTAAAACATACATTACTGGTATAATTCTACCTGTGCATCAGGTGCCACTTGGTCAAGTTTATAAAGAGACTAATGTATATGTATGTATAAATTGTTTAAAACAACAAAGTTTCAAGAAACTGTCAATTCAGGGTGGATTAGACATACAAACAGAGATCAAAGCAATTTAAAATATTACAATATGATTTTCTGTTTCCACCCCAAAATAGGAAGTTGAAAGGAAAAAGAGGGGTGTTCAAGTATGACAATGAGCTATGTATGGCTTCAAGCCCCTCCAATTACATTTACAGCAGTAAGACAAATTTTGTCATAATCATGTTATTGACCTACACATATTCACGCATGAATCCAAACATCCCATTGGAATTCTTCAGTGTTGTGACAAAGAGTAAAAGACTGAAGACCCACTTCAACATGCCTTGACTGCCAAAACAGTTGTAAGTGCTAAGACTCTATAAACTTTATTTAGAAATGTCCAGCCAACAATCACAAAAACACTCTAAAAAATAATTGTGTAATAAATTTAAATTAAAGTGTGAAAAAAAAGCTTAAACTCATATTCAGATAAATAAATAACTTCAATCTTAAGAATAAAATCTATTGACCAGTGTTAGTTAACAAAACTAAACCAAAGAACAGTTAAATATATAAATTCCAAATGTTTATTTCAATTGACCAGTATTTGCCGCATTTACTGGAATTTACCGTTTGCCACTCGGCATGGAAAAATGGATAAATGCCGGCATTTTGCCAACCCTGGCTACACTGTATGTCATTTAAACTACACTTACAACCTTTATTTTGACTCGTAAAATTTTCACATTAATTTTCACAACAGTAAAATCCTAAGCAGTAAATGCCAAAGACCAATCCAGTTCACTCCATATTGGGTAAACACTTAGTGAACTGATGGTAAATGGTGAGCTAATGCAAAGTACAAACGTGAGTGCAAGGTGAACAGTGAGTGATTGGTGAACACACAATGAAACGATTATTTGGAATGTCTTGGGTGTTTTCCTCCCATTGTACTTATTCCATAAACACTAAACAGGTAAGAAAAGATAAAAAAAAAGAGCAAACTTATTCAATAAATAAATTTTGTAGAGCTGACATCACCTGATTTAAAGAGTATAATCTAATATCACTTTTATGTTGTGAACACTTCTTGAAGAAAAAACCACTACCCAGAGACAAATATAATACAGATTATCAACTTCCCCAAGTCTTGTATTACCTTGCAGTCCTCTGGGTTTTTTTTTCCATGTAAACAGAATTACAGTCAAACTGACAAACACCAAATCATATCATGCCACAAAATCTCTGATTACTGGGTTATATAAAAAAAAAAAAATAGATATTGATAAAACTTGTGTAATGTTGTGAGAAAGAAGATTCATTTCATTTGTCCATGTTCTGATAGTACCGAGCGAAGCTCGATCGGACCGAAGGCTCGTCCGCGAAGCAAGGCTCTAAAGGTAACACGTATGTAAAGAAAAAAACTCAAAATCAGCAAAAGAAAGCAAATCATCTCGACATACGTTCAAGGA
>CAJDSM010035460.1:0-15880 GCA_903981925.1 Ostrea lurida | reverse complement strand
ATTGACTCTGGAGGATCGCTATAATTGTGTTTTACTGTATAACAAAGTTTCGTCATGACATAAGTGACAAGTATTGTGTCTGTTTAGGTATTGTTCCTGTTACAATGCCCCCTACCACCATGGGCAGTACAAGTTTCCCGGGGACAGGAAATACCGCCTCCCCCCAGAAGTCTGACCAGAGCGGAGTGATCGCGGGAGCTGTGATAGGGTCTCTCCTGCTGGTTGCCCTTGCGGTGGTAGGTACCATAGTATATATGAGGCAACGGAAAAAACTAAAAGGTCAGTACAGTATTTTTACTGTTTTGCTTCTAGAGGATCTAACCATAGAACTGACTAAGATTTTGAAGACCTGGAGTTGTAACATAAAGTATGCGAAGATTTGAAAACTTTGGAGTCCTAACATAAAGCATGCTAAGATTTAAATAAGATTTATAACGACAATATAGGCACAGTGATAGGACACATCAATCAAATGCACTTTATTTACAAACCGTATCATGAATAGATGTTAAGCCGCTTGAGGACAGCCCCATTGCTATTTGTATTTGGATCTATCCACTGCACATTAACTTTTAGAACATTTCTTACTTTTTAGAAACTGCCCAACCAATTTTCACCAAATTTTCTCTGAAACATATTTTGGGCTAGGTGTTCATAAGTAGTCGCTAAATTTTGTAGCGCCAGCCCTCTATGGCCCCAAGGGATAGGGATAAAACCTTTTAAGATAGTACAGTTCTTTCTTAATGTTCTGAATCCAATGTCCATGAATTTCACAGATTTGATATGAATATCTATGTTTAATATAAATTGCACTTAGTTTGTTTCCTATATGAATGATGAGATTTTTAAGCTTTTTACCTCAACTGAGCTGAAAGCTCAAGTGAGCTTTTCTGATCACCTGTTGTCCATCGTCTGTCTGTCTGTAAACTTTCCCCATTTTCAACTTCTCTGGAACCACTTGGCCAATTTCAACCAAACTTGGTACATGTATATCAACCTTGGGTGAAGGGAACCAAGTTTGTTCAAAGGAAGGGCCAACCCCCCCCCCCCCCCTTTCAAAGGGGAAATACTCACAAAAAATGGGGTGAGGTCATATCTTCTTGAAAACCACTGGGCAAGACAAAGCTGAAATTTACATGAAAGTTTCCTGGCATAGAGTAGATTTTAAAGAAATCATGCATTTTCACTATATATGAGCCTTCAAGTTCTGTCCTGTGACCAGAACTGCCATGAATTTCACAATTTTGGTAGAGACGTCAATTGTTCATTATGATTATACACAGTGCCTCTGCTAGATGTCCTGGAATGAAAAAGAATTTTAAAGATTGCATTGTAAGGTTTAACCTACTCCTCAGCCCCCACAAATTCAGACTGTGATGCTCCACACAAATATAAACTTAAATGTTCCATACAAATAGAAATGAAATGGCCATATTCAGGTGTATTTTTGGAGATGAAGTTTAATGATGTTTTATAAAATGATAATGTACCATGAACAACCACAATCAGAATCGGTGTTCATAACTTGTAAAGTTACTGGTTCTGTACCAGATCTTTCTGCCCCTCTGGGAATTAATGATAAAATGTAATGTATTTATAGGTTATAGACTCTGTATGGGAAAATATGACGACCCAGTTTTTTGGCGCGCACACGGACCGAGCTTGCGAGGTTCATTCGCGACAAGAAACAAGGTCGTCATATTTTTCCATACATTTTATTCTATACTTTCAATTTCATTTAGAAACTAACAAAATCTTTATTTTTAACACTTTTTTCAATAGTTTAACAGACTAAGAGCTGAAAAACACGAACAAATTTGAAAATTAAAAGTTTGTTGACGTTTTAACAGTAACGTCAAGAAACGTGCTCTATTATGACGTCACAATCAATTTTCCAATTTTGTTCAATATGACGTCAGCTTGCGGGCCGAAAAGTTTCCGGCATATATCTTGTGATATTGGCCCGCAAACTTCTAAGGAAAAAGAAGAGATGAAATTGAAAGTATATAATAATAATTAATACTTTTAAAAGATACTAAAATGCAAGTTATGGTAATTGATTTTGATGTATTGAGAAATATTTGACAGTGATAAATCCGAGTCATTTTTTGCTCAATTGCTTTTTCTGCAACATCCTTCTTAACATTGTAAGGTACAAAGTAGGCACCTTGTGATGGCCCTTGTAACTCATCAATAAAGCAATTTTCTAATCAAATTAAGTTATTTCTTCGTAAACCAAAAACCAGCACAACAAACCTACTAGGTTTTTGATTTTTCAATCCCTCCAATTAATATTTGGTCTCAGGTGTTAAGGTGGAACACTGTGTGTAACGTACAGTTTACATACGACACTCAAATTTGTGTCTGACAGCTTATTTTTCTTAATTAAGGATAAAGAGTGTATATATAGAATATATGCTAAAGTTCATATTGCATGACACATCAGCTCTTGGGGCCCCATATCAACCCTCGGGCCTTCGGAAATATTTATGCATGTACAAAACGTAAATGCATGAAACTTGGTTGAAAACTACGCCGTGACAATCTCGTTTTAAAACAGACAGGTATGTAATGTTTTTTCGGCTTTCCATTCTCACTCTTTTGCACGCATTTCGTAAGTCATTGTATAACTTTCTTCATACTTCTGATGATGTCCCCAGGTCAGGTCTGCCTGGTTTCGAACCCCAGTCTTAGCATGCTGTAACTTTCAAATTGTACATTTATAAGTACAACTTAAACATAGCAGCCTCTGACTTGAGTAACCTTTATGTTAGATCACCAGGATTTTCTCTGTCATGTTTTGGTGTCTGTTATTAGCCTTTATGTTAGATCACCAGGATTTCCTCTGTCATGTTTTGGTGTCTGTTAACAATTTCTCAGAATTTATCCTCTCTGTATGTTTTTTTCCCTGATTTTAATCAGACTAACTCACTTAAAGACTATACAGACACATAATTTGAATTCTGAAAAACAATTGCTGAAAATGAATTAATTTGTAAAATCATTTCAAAATTATCCTTCTGCAGTTTTCGTATTTTTGTTTTTAAAGGGGGGAGGCTGTGCATTTTGGCCTATGGGCCTCTTGTTTGTCTGATTTTGTTCTTTGTAAACAGCAGAATACATAGCCATTCTGTGTATTATTCTCCATTTTGATGAACAACTTCTGCATTTTTACTTAAAATAGATTTAATATCTTTACAGTATTTCAATTTGCTACATCTTCAGTGTTTGTCAGATTTCAATAAAACAATGGTTTGTCTGCTTCCAAATCCTAACTGTGATGATTTGCTTAATCAAATTTTGTTTAAATATATGAACTATTGTATGCATGAAGACTATTGTGCATTATGAAGCATGGTTTATCTATTTTGTCGATCTGATTGAGATTTTACACATGAACAGCTAGACTACTGTGGAATCATCATCGTTCGTGGGAAACCAATGTTCGAGGATTTTGTGGGTCACTCTTACCCACGAATTTACGTCCCCACAAACATGTTTTATTTTCCTTTTGATCTTTATAAATATTATACTGTTCGCATTATTTACCAATTGCCCCCAAAATTACATCCCCACGAACTCAAAATTACATCCCACGAACTCAATTACATTCCCCAGAAAAGAAACTCAAATTACATCCCACGAACTTCAAAAGTACATACCCACGAACTCAAAATTACATCCCACGAACCAGCAAAATTACATCCCACGAACCAGCAAAATTACATCCACGAACTCAAATTACATCCCAAAACCAGCAAAATTTTGGTTACCCACGAACATTGCCCCCACAAATAAAATGATTTCCTATAAAGCTGGCCGTCATTTGAATAAATTTGACCCTACATTACATTCTGAAATGGATCATAAAACAACATACAAATATAGTGATTATTTTTAAATTTAGTATCAAATCAAATTGAAAGCATTCTCATTCAAAATATTATCTGTGTGGTTGGGACAGAGCAGTAAATGGGTTTTAATGATTAAATAGGAAGAATTCTGAACAAAAACTGAAAACATTCACATGATCCTGAAATGTATGAAAATATTGTTGCTGTCTAAATATTAATTCAGCTTTCAAAATGTTTTGATACTCAACATACATTATCTCAAATTTCTAATACGTTTGTTTTGTTTTTGTTTTTTTAGGAAATTTAAAGTTCGAACACTTTAACCTTCAGTCTGACCAGAACTCGTGACAGAGGAAATTCAGGATGGTTCAAAGACATTTTCTTTGAATGGCACAGGACAGGACCTTATATTGAATTTAGTGTATGCAGTCATATCAGTCCGTGTAGATCACTGTGATATTTATTTTCTTTCACTCCAGTGATTTTGGGGGAGTTATAGATCATTGAATTTAGCTTGTACTCCTATTGTAGCATATTTAAGATTGATTGGGTTAGTTATAGATTTTAGAATTTAAGTGTTCATGAATTAGCTTTGGAGATTATGTCCCACAGTAATAGATCTTAGACTACTCTATTTAGAGTGTTCATGAATTAGCTTTGGAGTTATCGATCTTAGACTACTCTATTTAGAATTTTTATGCACGAATTATGTATGGTAGTTCTAGAGATATTGTCCTACAATTCTTTTAACTGCAGTAGAATTACATGTACTTAATTCTAAGTTGTTAAATTTTCATGGCTTAATTGAGAAAAATTAGCATTTTTGTAGTTGAAGAATAGTAGTAGTTCAGTTTCACTTGCTCGTAAGGGGTAGTGGATCTTAAATCCTAAATCAATGTGTATATACTTGCCGTGGAAACAGTGATAATTAACCCTACCCCTTGTAAATTAGTGGTATATTTGTGTGTTGATGATAAACTGACTTGTGTACATGTAAGTACATGGAATTATGTACTGCTGATCCCAGTGTATGCTATAGGGGTATGATACACTATCAGATTGAGGAGGTAATTTGTATGATATACTGTGTCAGCTTTAGGATGTATTGTGATGTATAATATACTTGAGTTTGATAGAGCAAATATCAAAACACGCAATATAGATTTTCTCTATGTATCAGCTTGACGGGATTATTTGTGGGATACAATATACTGTATCAGCTTGACGGGATAATTGTGGGATACGAATATACGTGTATGCAGTTGACGGGATAATTTGTGGATACGATACGTACAAGCTTGAGGGATAAATTGTGGATACGATAACTGTATCACTTGATGGGATAATTGTGGGATACGATATACTGTATCAGCTGAATGGGATAATTTGTGGGAATACGATATAGCTGTATCAGCTTGACGGGATAATTTGTGGAATACCATATACGTATCAGCTTGACGGGATATTTGTGGGATACACATATACTGTAATCAGTTTGAGAGGGCAATTTATGGTGCCTATGTGGATACAGTGATCCTTTTATTCATGTGACATGATTTTCACAAATTAATATTATATGTTATATAGTTTATTTGCAAAAACTGAATTTGAACAAATTTATAGTCTCACAAAATCATGCTTAGTTATGTTCTCGCGATAAAATGCTACACCAGGTATACTGTACTGTTTGAAAAAAGTTACGGGAAGTAATGTTGTTATATATATTTAATTGTGCAATGGGAAGCATGGAATTACCCTTTACTTTTTCCTTCTTACCATAGCTGGAAATCCAGTGCTTACTACATATCATCAATTTGTTTGAGTGTGATATTTTCTGGTTATTAGGTCTGACGATTTTTGTCATTGTCCAGTTTCTGTGAAATGTCTGTGGAATGCTAGGTACTGCATGTATAGTTTATGATATGGTGCTGAATAATGTTAAAACTTTTCTATGGGTACAAGCTCTGTTGTGTTGAGGGTATTCTGTTTACTCCAGTTTCATCCAATTTGATGGAAAATTGTCTGTGCGATAGACGTAAATGCTTTAATATACAACACATATTACATGTATAATATATTCAAGTTTTCTCCGTATTTCTATAGATTTCTTTGACACAAACACATAGGCTATGCAAAACATGTAGTTGTAAACATATCTTGTATATATTAGAGTAACATTTATTGGGTAATAGTGTCTTTAAAACTTATTTTAGCTAAAATTTAGGCAAGAAAATGTGACAGAGACCGAGGCTTTCAACCCAATATTTCAAGATTGTTTGAATGTTTTTAGTTTATCTTACAGCACAGTATCAAATCAGGGTTTTGTCTCTAGTGTCAAATTGTCAATTTCAGAAAGCACGAACCCGTAAAATAGACTATTTTTCGTTGTCAATCACTCACTTTTATTTACATTTATTGGGAATTGCAGGATAAATGTACTATGTTATTCTTCGTATGTACATGTATTGTGTTTACATATTGCTTGATTGGTTAAGTTAATATGTTGAATTTTTGGTTTTTTTTGGTATTCGTATAATGCATGATATATATTGTCATTTTACACAGATAACTTGTATTTTTATACAACATTTATTAAATTGGATTTTATGCATTAATTAATTGTCACGTTTTCTTATATAAATTGATTATTTTTATGCCTCTGGCAATTGTGCGGGTGAATGATTTAGCCACCCAAGAAGGACAACAAGAGGGTCATTATCAAGTAGATACTGTACATTGAGAGCAGCTGTATTATTATAGCAATTAATTGTTAAGCCGTTTTTCATACACTGATTACTCCGTTTACCTCATCAAGATAATGGACTCACAGTGGGTGTGACCGGTCAACAGGGGATGCTTACTCCTAGGCACCGGATCCCATGCACCTCTGGTGTGTCAAGGGGTCCGTGTTTGGCCAACTCTTGTTTTTGTATTTTATTGGGGACTTACGAGATTGATCACTGTTCGTTATCTTTGCCTTTACGTCATGGTATCACTATTGACTCAAAAAATGTCAATAGTTGTCCTTATATGATTGAGTAATTGTGAACATTGAAACCAGCTAGTAGAGCTTGCGAAACGATAACTTGTTCACAGCTAGTGTGTAAGACCTCGTTGAAAGTGTTTATCGACGGGAGTTAAAATGGGGCAACCAAATTGTGATAAGCCTTTCTAGTATCAATTTGAGAATTCCAAGTTTATTTTAGATCTATGTTGGAAAAAGCTGGGCTTTAATCAAACTGAATATATTGTAATTAATAATGATAATGATAGTCAAGGGATCTGATGCTAGGGTTTGGAGACATTTGTTGATTTTCGCTCAAATATCGATGAAAACTTATTACACGAGTAAGTTCGGAACACTTCAAGTTCAGGAAAAGTTCCAGTACGAACGCAAAGCTTTAGTCGATTGGTTGATATGGGAAAATATCGTCAAATAATACTTTCTGAGCATGAAATTGGCACAATCGACATCTTTTCGACGACTTGCAACAAATATCGTTTAGAAGTCGTGTAAAATCGAAGGCGACTTTCATTCCATTGACTTGATTTTGACAGAGACATTATAACATGTGTTATATATGTCTCTGATTTTGGCGATTACCGGTAACTACAAGTCATCATCATGTTGATTCAAGTACAACCGAACGATAATAATATCTCGTTCAGTGCATAAAGATGAATACTTATTTCGTTGTTTTTTTTAAAAAGTCGTTTAAGGTGGAATGAAACGTTTGACATTTTTTGCTATGCATTCAGTCATATTATGGAAAGATGGCAACACCTAAACACAATATCTATCAACTGTTTTATTTTAGGAATTTTTTTTAGATTTGTTTTTAAAAAACTGAAAAAATACATTTTTGTCCTATTAACCTCTTCATTACATACACACTATTTGTATTGAAAAGTTAAGGCAAATGTTATGTAGATGAAGACATGAAAACAAAATTCTATTCAGTGATTTTATTAATTTTATTTTTGAGGAAAACATGAAAAATATTCAGAAAAATCGTCTTTTTTATTATATCGGACAGGAAAACCCACTGGAATATATGTAATGGAAAAGCACATATGTAACAAATGATATTCAAACCGAAAATCGAATAAAATTTAAAAAGGAAAACATAGATATTTTTTTCCCGGGAAAAAATCCTTGTTAATAAAATAATCTTTTAACAGGAAGTTACCTTCTGAATAACAGCAAGGCAACATTTTGATTCACATTAATATATAATTTTCGAATTATAGTTTATCATATGGCATTACTTGGATACAGTTGTATGCATTTATTCTAAAATACCTTTCAATTTGTTTTATTTGAATAAAGCTGGGATACCCTTAGAATTAGCACAACTCTCACAATTAAGGGGTGCTATGCAGCCATCTTGGAATCAGAACTGTGAAAACTAAGATACTAACATGTTATTGAAGTACATGAATGGAATTTACTTTTTTCTTGTCAGAAATGGCATGTCATGGTACATTGACATGAAATGTCACATCGGTTATTTTTCAAACAATCATTTTCAAAATAACTTTGATGAATTTTGTATAGTGAGTTATTAATTTCATTTGAAGATGTAAAACTTACAAGAAATAATCTTTGAAGTATAGCGCATGGACAGTTGAGTTTTCTTTTTTGTGCCACTTCAACACTGATAAAAGCTTGAGATTATGATGTACCCTCGTGGAAGCTGAGAAGCCATTTCCGAAAAATTGTAACAGAATGTAACAAACACTAATCATTCGTGAAGAGATATTAAGCATAACACGGCCGTTCATTATATGCAGAATAAAAGTACAATCTGTTCAGTACAAACTGAAATAAAATCTATCCATCTGACAAACCTCCGAATCTCTGTGTTCCTTCAAGTTATTCATGAGTGAGAGATTCCACGTTCACATTTCCAGCCATCATGGTGTGATATTATTACGCCAAATTTTATTTTTATCATAGTTAGTTATTGGGACAACAAGACGCGAATTATATTCTATCTTTGCACTTTATACAATATTTTGTTTCATTTTATTTTTAGATGTGTTTGATTAAATAATTCCTTAACTTATATGCACTATATGTTTCAAAGTGAAAGTAGAAATTGGCACGAAAGTTTGAGTAAAGAGGGACGAATTTACCGTGCAATGACAGTACATTTCAACTGGTAACAATGATTGATTTACGTGAATATTGTGGTCTGATCATAATTTTATTGCTTATATGATAACTTAATAAGATAATGGACATAGCACACGTTTTTACAAGGGATCTTAAAAACTGCGATTCTTCTGAAAGTCTCTGTAAAGTTCGACGAATGTTCTCTGTTGGGGAAATTACCCTGTTCATAGGACCATAGACAGGATTATTTATGCAATTAGATAGGTAATGTTTAAATCATAACCATTGGTTTTTTTTTGACAAATCAAGTATAAACGGCATCATCAAAGGGGTGAAATACCAGCATATGTTGAAATCAAAGTTAGTGTTTAAGTTGATTCACCTGCCCTAGCTTACCTGCAATATGATATATTCTAAAAATAGATATATTTACAGGCATTGAAATTTAAATACATGTATCTGGAGGTAAAAATAGAAAACAAGAGATGGAAACTACTTTTTCATGCAATATGTATTTATTTGGAGCTGATATGGTAGTGCATTTCAAAACATATTGCACTTTATGGATGAACTTATGGTGTTTGAAGAGTTAACAGCATTCTCATATATCAAACTATTGTTATTGAAATTTTTTGGAATATTTTCATGTTTGCAGGAAAGCAGGATGATGTAGATAAGGGGACTGATATTGCACTATGTTACAACTTTAGGAATTGTTATTCTTTTCTTTTATAACACAACAATTACTATATTTTACAATTTTGTACTTCTTGGTGGTAATGTTAAAACTTTTTCTCGTAGCATCTTAAAGAGTAAAAATTTGAAATTTTGCATGAGTCACTTCATTGTACATGCAAATCCAATTAGTGGCCGTTTAGCAACCCCTTAATCCAAGTTAAAAACTAAGGTTCGTATAGACTTATCGCTTATATTCGCCTCCAACATTGAACCCGACCATATATAAAATATGAAGGAAGACTGGTAAATAGTCGGGTTCAATGTTTAGAGGCGATATAATCGATAAATCTAATTTTGTGCGGTTCCTAAACCTTTTCTTCCTCGACTAAAACGTTAAAAACCGAAAGTAGACCGTGTTCAAGCGGAAACACGTCACTTAGTTATAATATGGACGAACGTTTCATCTACCTTAATTGTTCAAATCGGCGACATTTCGACTTCTTGATATCAACATGTTCACGATTAGAGAACACGGTGCTTCCCCAAACGTTTCCGTTGCGTTATAAACAAGATATATATACCAATCTTACAGATAAGTTTGATGCAACGCATCAAACACGGCCGCTAAATTTTTTAGATATTCTAAGTCATTTTCCAAAGAAACATACAGAAACGACCACATGCTCATGATCCCCCCCCCCCCCGATCCCCTAGAATCCTAAATCCGCCACGACCAACATGCTCAAGACCCCCCCCCCCGATCCCTAGAATCCTAAAATCCGCCCACGACCAACATGCTCAAGACCCCCCCCCCCCGATCCCTAGAATCCTAAATCCGCCCATGCTAGAGGCAAATTGCAATGGAGAATTCTGAAATTTAAAGCACCCATACCATCAGCATGATATGCAAAATAGAGCAAATATAATTATTACATTTTGAATTTCAAAAAAGTCAGAAATCAAACAGAATGAAAATCTGTGTCACTTGATGATGGCAATATCATTTGCTGGACTGGCTATATATTGAATGCAAATCGGATTTGCAGGTTGAGATTTTACATGCATCATTCAAAATATACATATACATAAATCAAAATACCCGAAGCCGCAACATATTCACAACAAAATATCTTGTTAATATAATCTACTCATTTATCGAATCATTATCTGGAAACCTCATAATGAATTGCTTCTACCTTTTACATAATGTCTTTTGGACAGATAGTAAATTTATAATATTTGTTGAAAAATGAATATCAATGAAATGCACTGTTTACAGTATTTAAATACACATTTATAAAAAATGTATCCAGAACTTTACACATATTAATAAAGAATCACTTTATCGAAACACTAAAACAAAGACTTCCCCTCTCCCCTTGTGCACATTCTAGCACAACCACAAATACTTGTGGCCGATAATAACGAGAGAATCAACTCGTTTTATATCGAGAAAACTAACTCGTTAAAACGAGATAATTTTAAACTCGTTGATACGAGACATCAAAAATCGTTATAACTGGTTTTTCTTTTCAAAATATCCTTTTTTTTTTAATTTCAGAATTGAGCTTGTCTTGTTTTTGTAAGTTTGTACAGGTGAATATAGCATTCCTGTTCATTAATGTTTTAGAGCGGCGTTCCTTCTGGGTGTGTTGGTTTGGTTTTGAACTCTGATTGATTGATCGAATCGTCTACGTGGCAGTGCACTTTTGCAATGATAGAATGTATGATATACAAAGCAGCGCTAGCTGTGTGTCATATAAATCTGTTATTCTTCATTACGGATTGTATAATTCTTGAAAACTCGTAAACAGTACTATAACTACCTCGTATAATGCCACGGATTAGGCTGAATGCGCAAAACAACTTCAAAGTCGCCGTTATCAGCTATTGGACGAGTCGGCTGGTAGTATCGTTCCGCCACGATTGCGAGTGGAGCCCGGAATACAGACACCAGGACGAGGCTCGTTTACCCGGCAATAAAAGCAGTCGTAAAACTATCATAAAACTTGCCACTTGTTAAATTTATTTAATCCTATGATATTAGTTCCCTATTTTTCAATATTTAATTGACGATTACTCTTTCATTATTACCCTTTATCGATGAAGGTTTGGCAAATAAAAAGCTTTTAGACTAAGTCTTTGATAAAACGAGTAGATTTTTTTTTTTTCAAAATATGACTACGAGGATATAGTGCAATTTTTACGACATACAGTCATGTATTTCACCCTTTAAACCTTTGTCATGATAAAAACTACCTATTCCGGTGGCGGAGGCGCCCAACACAACAATAACACGTGTCAAGATCACCTTATCTGGCGAATTTGCGAGCATCAAAAACTTAGACCATTGACGCCCGCCTCTAAACCAGAGCATGCGCGTGACCAACAAGACCATTATTTTGTACGTTACTCTGATTTTAACTTCCGCCGTATAACAGCGTCTTAAGAGAAATTACCTATTTTAGAAGTTTACTCGATTTGCATCATATATAGTTTGATATTTCCGTGGAATTAAGGTAACAGGTACATTGGCGTGGGAGAAAAGCGGTCATGGAAAGTAACACGAGAAAGAAACAAAAGCTGTTTTGCATCAAAAAACAGTCGCTGTCATATTGCAGAAATGTAGCCAAAACTGGTTAGGAAACACTTTACCACTCCGAATAGTGTACGAAACCAAAGGAATCAACCCCTTTACTGGCAATATCAAGTGAAATGATTTGGAATTTAAAAAAAAAAGGCTAGAGTATAAATTAAATGTGCACTTTAATGCAAACTGGCGTGCTTTTTAAGAAATAATTTCATTTTACATTCAATACAAATTTCTTCTCTTCATATTTCCGTCGGAATTCCCAGTTCTAAAAATAGACGTACTATATTTATCCAGATTCATACGCGCATTGTTTACAACTGCATTGCATTCATGAGGAAATGGATTTCATCACAAAGTTCTGCTAAAGATATCGAAGGCAAAAATATTGGACATATAGATGCATGTACCATTGGCGGATTGGAGGGGTCTGTTGTAACTTTCGTCCAAAGAATCTGGTTATATATGGCAGGGAACCAGGCAAGTTGAATACATGGACAGGGACCGGAGAACCAGACTAGCTACATTGATTGTTGATTTATTATTTGTTGTTTATCGTCCCGTCGAGAATATTTCACTCATATTGAGACGTTACCATTGCCGGTGAAGGGCTGCAAATTTAGACCCATGTTTAGCACTCATGGCGTTTAGCAGCGAGGGTTCTTTTGCGTGCCACACATGCTGCGACACGGGACCTCCGTTTTTAAGGTCATATCCGAAAGATCCGTGATTCTCACTTCTAAATGCCGAGCTCTTGGCGAAGGAGCAATCACTACCTATTTTTACGTCTTAGGTTTGACGCGGCCGAGTGCCGAGCACGGGGCTCGAACGCACGACCTCCCGATCACGAGGCGAGAGCTCTACCACTGATCCACCGAGACCGGTGACTAGCTACATAAATATATGACTGAGTCTATATAGCTGCATATGGGAACCAGACTTGCTACAACAAGGAAAGCAGCATTTGTTAATGTCTCTCTGTGGAATTAAGAGTGAAATACTGGTACTATCGTTAAAAAGCACGACAGTTCACTTCAATAAGCTTGCAAGATTTTCATACCATGAATACCATTTTACTCATCAACTGGCCGTTTGGTTTCAATAGAATGAATACTGAACACAATATCTGACATATCACCAATAACACTGACCAACTGGATTAAATGGCTGTTTAAGATAATTTAATTCAGTACTATGACTGTACTGTAACATTTTGTCGTCAACAACACACAATCACCCAGCAGCATGTTTCGAAATAGTGTGAAATAAGTTTTTGTCCTTTAAAAAAGGACCGCAATGCGTGCGCCATAGACAGAAACTTGGTATTGTAGGATGAAATAAAAATGTGTTTTAAAACAGATTTTCGTTTAAAATCTTACATGCATTTCCAGTTGATGTTCCCCCATCAAAAAAGATAAATTGGCTATATTCGATATCTAAGAGCTTGTTCTGCGTAAGATCAGTTTTTGGTTCGAGGCACGCTACTAACAAACAAGTTGTTGCAGGGGTTTCAACAGTCACGTTCAAAGTCAACATTGCACAAATTATATGGTCGTTGTAACGATTTAGTTTGCCAGTAAAACCTCAATTGGGTCAAATGCCGTCTGACGTGTTTCATGGCAATTGTGAATCCGTTCTTTATACACTAATTTTGACTGCAGATTTCTCCGTTCACCCGATCTAGACAATGGACTCATGAAAGGTGTGACCGCTCGATAGGGGATACTTACTCCTCTTTGGCACCTGATCAATATTTGATTCGAGACAGGCTACTTATAAACTTAAGAAGTTATTCCACTACCTGTGGCGACCAGAAACCGATGAAAAGGATGGTTTATCATCCGTATAAATTTCATAATTCAGTCCCAAATAGTTTCTGAACGGTCGCGTCAAATCAAAGACGTTAAAATAGGTAGTGATTGCTCCTTCGCCAAGAGCTCGGAATTTAGAAGTGAGTATCACGAGTCTTTCAAATATGACCTTAAAAACGGAGGTCCCGTGTCGCAGCAGGTGTGGCACGCAAAAGAACCCTCACTGCTAAAAGCCATGAGTGCTAAGCATAGGTCTAAATTTGCATGCAGCTCTTCCCCGGCAATGGTGACGTCTCAGACTCTCAGTATAAGTGAAATATTCTCAACGGGACAAAAAACAAACAAATAATCAATCAATCCTTCTCTTTTACAAAATACGTCTTAGGTTGGATCTTAGCATGTAAAATGATGATCTATAGCTTTTATTTTTTGGGTATCTGTTAACAAGCTTTGCATAATTTTCCACAGATCTGCATGATTCAGAAAACCATTTTTATGTCTTTGTTTCTTGTTCTTGGCTTAAATATATTCGACACAAACCCCAAAAGTGGATGTATGATATATATTGAGAAATCAAGGGGATATATTACATTCCATTCAAATAGCAAATGATCCTCAAAAATGTTTAGGAACTTTTAATTAGTACAGTAAATAAATGGCAGATCGGGGGAGCTCAGGGTTGAAATGGCTTAATGGTTCTTGTGAGATGTAGACTGTTTATAGACTCCCCTGATCGACGTATTCATATACATGACTGTTCACTTTACCAGTCAACAAATGAGGAAATTGTTTATCTCTGCTAGATTTAGTTGGTTTCTCTGACAGAACTGAAAATGACTGTACAGGACTGAATCACGTGGTTCCAGCGTGCACTCGATATCGTACGTCTCCCACACTGCCAGCCAATCGCGCTGTACAACTTTGGTTTTTCCCCTATTCAGATTAATCCGCGATACAATCAGCGTCTGCATTCATCATACAAAAAAGGTATCAATAAAACTGAAGGTTTAAGTCAGTGGGTGATTAATTTGAATGCGAACGACATTTAATGAATGATTTTCGTCATAACTATGACAATATGGTACTTTCGAGTCAGTGCAATGAATTAATTGATCATGGTCCAGAACATGTGGTGTCGGGGACATATTGTTTTGTTTTTGCTTTAGTCCTCTTCTTCAGTGAGAAATTTGTCCGCACAATTTTTTGAAAGTGCTTTGACAAATCCAATTCAAACTTTGTGGGTAGATAAGGGGACATGAGATGGGATGCAATCAACTTTCAAAATGGCGGCCACGCTTACGCGTCGCCGGTAAAACTCAGCTTGCAACCGTTAAATCAGCATTAACGGTCGCAAATCACAAATGAGAAGATAGATATTCCCTAAATTAAAAACGGAGGAAAAATTTCAAGATATAGATTATTTGAAAGTTAGAAAGTCAACGAACAAATTCTTGATAGTGAGATTATATAGATCTTTTCTCTGATCATACTGGTGACATACATATTCTGTACATATACACGTCATCTACCAATGATAGAAAAATATGCTCGAAGCAATGGAAAGAATTAACTTAGAGAATCAAATTCTGAAAATACTATGACTGAGGGTCCAAAGTGTTTGATATCATAACAAAAGAAGATATCAAATACATGCATCTGCAGGACAAGCAACATTTTAGGTCTACTAAACGAAACACAAAATGGGACGTCAAAATAATTCAAGGTAATGTCTTAGAATTTCATTCTGTAATGTCATGCCATAATTGACCAGCTGAGATAAAGTAATTACTAAAATAAATAAAATGTAGTTACTGTGGAATCATTTTAA
>CAJDSM010035454.1:1426-15063 GCA_903981925.1 Ostrea lurida | reverse complement strand
ATATCAACTTCAGAGTACTCGTGTGTAGAGTCAGAGTGGAGTTTAACAAAGACATTTTTCAAATGGATGATCAATAGATATGAATATGTTCTTTTTCCATTTTCTTGACGAAGCAACTGTCTATATTGTTAAAAAGTGTTGTCTTTCATTTATCGTACGGAATTGTCATGTACGCATATGTCTAATACGGGATTTCAATGTTATTCTAATATTGTTAATCCATTCTGACAAGGTATCAAGTCCTTCTTTTTCATATTTTACCCATCGTCAGGCATAATCGTCGACAAAATTCATAATGGAGATGAAGTTCTGTCGCCAATTGAATGATCGAGGTTTTCTGAATTTAGGATCTTTTAAAATAGGTGATCTTAGATCCTCATTTTCAACCATATTAACATCACCTGTAATGACATGTCCAGCTGGACTATAGTTGAAAGAAGAACAAAAACACGTGGGTGGATTAATTCAGATCTTTGAAAAATCAGCTTTTCCATGAAATAGTCATCCCTCGTGTTCCTCACTAATACGATCCCCTAGTTAATTATTATAATCCACACATGGGACAATTGTAGCGTGAAACGAAAGAAGGTAGGATATTCCACATTGAGGTCACGTAGCAATGGTGTGTATATATACGTACAAATAATTATCTCTCTCTCTCTCTCTTTCTCTCTCTTCTCTCTCTACTCTCTCTCTTCTATATATATATATGAGTTATATTAGTATATATCAAGAAAAACATATTTTGTAAAACGTCTGAAGATTGATGAAAGCGCTAACGTTTTACTTTGTGTTGTCTTTTTTACTTTAATTTTCTTTATGTAAATAACCGTACACTGAGAAATTTACCTTTTCTAATAGATATATTACATAATAATCAAAATCTTTAACGCCCCAGCAAACACTTTGCATTGCACTGTGTTTCTGTTCAATTATTTTCACTATAACGTTTGATCAGTATGAGGAATAAAAATAAACAAAATGTTTTCACCGAATCAGTTTTTATTGAAGCGCTTTGTCACAAATTACGTCGACATACACATACATGTACACATACACTACAATTGAAAAATCACAACATTTAATACCGCGTGTGTCCTCCGTTCTCACGAATAACGGCAAGGCATCTACTCCTCATAGAGTTCACATAATTGAATAAAAACTTTTGTGGAAGGTTATTCCACGTGTTGATGAGGTCTTTCTTTAGTTTCACTAGGTTCTGTGGTTGGGGAAGCTGTCTCACTATCCTGTCTATCTCGTCCCAAATAGGTTCAATAGGGTTGAGGTCTGGGCTACAAGGGGGCCATTACCCGGATATTGTGTCCCTTCAGCATCTGCTGTGTTGTTCTGGCAGTGTGGAGAGTAGCATTATCCTGCATTAGTACCATTCCACGATTTGCTGTTATGTGTTGAATTGTCACTGGATGAAGGATATCATTCTGGTACACCAAAACGTTCAGATTTTGGTGAATGGGGATCATCTGGGTTTTCGTAGGTAATGACATTTCCGCCCATACCAAGACAGAGCCGCCTCAAAATTGACCATGTTCCCTCACATTGATGTCATTAAAGCATGACTCCGCCCATCCGATTGCCGTAGATTGAATCTGGACTCGTCGATGAAGAAAACTCTACAGATGCGACCAGTTCTAACCTCTCTGACCTCAGTGTCAATAAACTCTCGCACCGAACCAGTCAGAAGAGCAGTCATGAAAACTGCTCTAAGTTAACTCTAGAGCAGAACACAAAGCGGTTCGCAAAAGCAGTCATGAGAAACTGCTCTAAGTTTAACTTAGAGCAGACGCAAAGCTGTCATGGACCTGTTCTACGTGAACTTGGAGCAGTCATAGAGCTGTTCTACGGTTAACTTAGAGCAGAGCGTGAAAGCCGGTCATAAGCAGTCACAGACCTGTTCTAAGCTTATCGTCGAGCGGTCATAAATTAGAACAGCTCTATAGCTGTTCCTTTTTCTATCGACAGCATCCGGTCAAGAATTGAGCCAGCTCTGATGTAATATAATTAACCGCTTTGGAAACTGCCAGTCATTTTAGTATTGCACGCGAGTGGTCACTACATACCTTCTTTCACTCTTTGACCACAAAAATGTACGCTGCATTTTGGTGTCAACAAATATACAAGTTGTGTATTCCACAAAACTCGCAAATGTTGAGGGAAATGATGATCAATATTCCGAACATAATTAAAAAAAGTAAGTTTGGTGCCGATGGCATACAGTAATCCTCGTTCAATATCCGCACGTATATGCACGTTTTAATAGCAATTCAATCTGTAATAAACCTCCATATGCATTTCAATTTCTGTTTTGCGGGTTCTTTTTTTATTTAGGAAATTAGCGACAAAAGAATAATTAATATATAGCTATTCTAAGCCGAACTTAGAGCAGTCGTGGACCTGTTCTAAGCGAACTTGGAGCAATCGTGGAGCAGTGGACTTGTTCTAAGTGAACTTAGAGCAGTCGTTGAACCTGTTCTAAGCGATGACTTCGAGCAGTCGTGGACCTGTTCTAAGTGAACTTGGAGCAGTCACAGAGTAGGCTCTAGAGCAGTCAGCAGGAGCTGTTCTAAGTTAACTTGAGCAGTCATGAGCAGCTCTAGAGCAGTCAGCATGCCAACTGCTCTTAAGTTAACGTTAAGAGCAGTTCATTAAACTGCCTGTTACGTAACTGAGTTGAGAAGAGGTTACAAAGGTTAGAACTGGTCGCATCTGTACCTCAGAACGCACGCGTAAATCTCAGATGACGTCTGGCCCAAGTTATTCGAACTTGTGGTTGTCATGCTGACAATATCAAGCCTAGATAAGGTCTCCTGGCAAGCAATCCTGCATCAGTCGATTTGATCACTTCCATGTCTTGCGCGTGCTGTTGGGTTTCTCTCACGAAGGTGAATTTCTGTTGACGTGTCGATGCATGTTATTTTGGCCGTCGAGGCAGGTTGTCTACACTTCCGTTTTTGTTGAATTTCCGAACAAGTCTTAAGATGGTTTTGTGATCGCTGTCTGTTTAAATATCAGGCTACCTCTAATAAATTCAAATTACTTCCGTTAATTCGTATAGAACAAAATCAAGGTTTTGAGAACCATTAGTATATACAAACAACAAATATAGTGCAAAAACAAACCTCTTTAACACTGCGCCCAGGTCGGACCATGCCAATGGCTCTTGCGCGTTCTTGTGCATGTTACGCACCTGTTTTCTTGTTTTTCGAATACAACTAATTAAATCTAAAGAACACGTGGATAGAAGAATATTCAATCTAAAAAAAATCCTGGAAAACATAAAGGTTACAGTTGAGTAATTACAAATTCGATTTTTTATGGGGGGGGGCAATATTTTGATCAGCATTAATCACCAAAGTTATCTCGGTTTCCCCCTTTCTTCTGCGGATATACCTGTGTGTGCAAATTGATCCAAATAGCGGGGGAGGGGTCAATCTTGTCATTTGATTGAGAGATAAGATATCTTAAAGAGTGGAAGTTGGGCGTGTTTTTAATGCAAACGGTAAGAATAATTCTAGTAGATCTTTTACATCGTGTTTCAGTAGGTCTTTTTTTCTAGTGTCTATCATCTGGTAATGTAAAGTAATTGTTACTGAAATTTAGCCAGACTATAATATTATTCTGAGAAAAATTAATTCGCTGGGGTGTGAAATAAAATCAAGTAATATATTGTGTGTGGAGAAGAGGGTGGTAGTGATCAATCCGTAAATTCACCGCTCATGCAGCAATTAAAATTACGTCACGGTAATTTCCGCTGCACAACACACTGTCTTGATACGATAGATACCGCACCATGAGTAATATTTAATATTCAAAAGAAATTAAACATTCATGTAAATTGGTATTCTTATAACAAACAAATTAGACAAAATTAATGAACAAAAAGCGGCTTTTTAAAAAACATTGAAACGGTTCAATGTGAAACAGTTATCAAAACCGGCATATGACCCATATAAGAAATTTCCAATATACTATCAGCACATTGTAAGAAGAAACACGATGACAGCGCAAAGTCGCGCCCAAGTGATCCAATTTTCGGGAGAGGGAACACTCTTGTACCTTTTTAACATTTAATCTTCTAAATGTGTGAAATTCAATGTCGCTGCGAATGACACGGGTAAATGTATAATACACAATACCCGATACCAGTTCAGCGTAAAGTTGGTATATACAGGTACGTGTATATACACATGCATGTAGAATACAAGTGCGAGAAATTAAAAAAGCCTTTATTACATCATAAACTACTAGTATGTAATTTACTGGGGGATGTACATGTCTTTCAAATTGAAATTCCCTATTTCTCTAGTAGACTTAATTACAAATCATTGTTACTAGACAGCCAACTGTCCACTCAAAAAAGGGAACATTGGTGGTTTAGTTAGTGTCCTCGGGCGCGCACGTCCTTAGTCTTAAAATGATTATTTCACCATCTCTGGACAGGCAAAAGAGGTTTTTTAATTGTGTTGTTTGTTTTGGTTTTGTTTTTTTTTTTTTGGTTTTTTTTTTGGTTTTTTTTGGGTTTTTTTTTTTTTTTTTTTTTTTTTTTTTTTTTTTGTTTTTTTTTTTGGGGGGGGGTACCTTATAATAGCCAGCTTTATTGTTTTCCTTCGAGTATAATTGTCTTTCCTCCGGTTCCTAAAAATAGCTTCTTAGACAAAACGAATGAACCTTTCGACAAGTATTCGTACTTTTTTCCTTAGATTTAATAATGATCCCGATAGTTTTCGAAGATACACGATACGATAAATGGAAAACCTGATTACACGCACAAACACGAATACAGACTGATAAACGCAAAACACGATAGAAAACGGATACACGATACGATAGGATACAGCGCACGATACGATAGGATACACGCACGATACGAAGGATAAAGCACGATACGATAGGATACACGCACGAGTAGAAACGATCGCTAATGTCAAGAATAACGTTGCTGGTACTGTATATATGTATATAAAGCACAAACATACAATTATAACACTCAACCTTAAATTAATCCCTAGGATCTAAACGATACATGTAATAATCAATTAATTAATATATACAGAACTGAATAATGACAACTAGGTATTGATTTTGTTTTCACCCCAACCCAGGTCGAACGTGCGGCCTACGGCACCAACTTCCTCCAAGTAGTACGACCGTCAAACTCAGTGCATTAGCACATTCGGCAACGACGATTTCCATAAAAAGAAATTATGTCATGTTCCTAAAGCGCTGTCAATGCACCGGGACAACCTCACACGCTTTTGTTCAGAGTTTAAGATATTTTTATAAGAAGAATCGATCCATTTGCTTCTTCGGGACAGAAACGTTTATTCAAGTCAGCAAAACAAATAAACGGAATGAATGAAACTAGCACTAATTAATGTGCAAACGTATTTACACTGCAAATTACATCATCATTGTTTTGGGTTTACTAAATTAATGCTTTAGTACGGGTCGGATAACAACACGACTATTTCATTTCAGAAAAAGATTTTGATTTATTTGTTTTTCATGTAATGCAACACAGAAACCAAGAGAGTCCAATGTGTGCATATTGTATCTTCCCCGTTGATTATTTGCGTATTTTATCGAGTATATGTTCACTTATGGAAAGGTGTTTCCAACGTTTATCCACATTTTATTTCACTAAGTGATTACTTTCTTCTTTCATATTATCATGAATCAACGTCTAGAAAATTCACATACATTAGTTTAGATACCGGTAAACCAACAACAAATTTCGTCAATGAAAACACAGAGCATAGATATTGGTCTAATAACGGTTGAAAATTGTTTAAGATACTGTTTAACGTCCCACTCGATAATTTTTCACTCATATGGTTTGGTTTGAACATATTTTATTGTAATTAAATTACAAAGGGATCGGGCACAAGTTCTAAAAACTTAGACCGCCCTCTCCCTATATATAAGATAATAACATAAATACAATGTGCTTTATAAAATGCATGGTAATAAAAGAAGAAAAAAACCAAAAAACAAACATATCAGACATGGCATCTAATAACGTTCTATATATGCTTATACATTGATATACATACATGTAGGTGTCTACACACATATACGTATTTGATATTGATGTACATCATTAGAATTATTGATTAAATCGACAACTTTGTTTAATAAATATTTGTATAAGAGAGAAAAGATTTTCATTTTCCTCATTACTGAGAGAAGGGTCACCCCACAGCAGAACATGTGTATTTACAATTTTCAGTTTTTCAATATTGAATATTTTGTTAAATAGTTCATATCTGGCATTTCTGTACTTGTTACATGAAAAGAAATAATGGTAGTCATCCTCCACTGATCCACAAGTGCATAAAGGGCTGCCAATGATATTACAGCGAAATAAATCTTTATTAAGAATGCAGTTATGTCGAAGCCTTGTATGTATAATATTTAAACGTCTCTCTCCAATAGAGAAATACAAGGGAGGAGATTTTTTAGAATTAATCGAATGCATTTTACAAAATTTGATAGAGTTTCAGATGTCTAGTCTCCAAAGGTAGGATATTCCATTCTTGAATGACTCTTGGAACAAAGGAATTTTTATAAATTTGTAATCGACATTTTGGTGTGCTATAGTCTTTGGAATTTCTTGTTACATAATTTGAAGATTGGGATCTTATCATTGGAAAAATATGAGACGTCCACCATTGCCGGTGAAGGGCTGCAAAATTTAGGCCTATGCTCGACACTCAGGGCCTTTGAGCAGGGAGGGATCTTTTTCGTGCCAACACCTGCTGTGACACGGGGCCTCGTTTTTCCGGCTCATCGAATGACCACCCCATCCGAAGACCGCCCCCCATGTAGTCGCGCCTCTTACGACACGCAAGGGGATGCTGGGGACCTATTCTAACCCGGACCCCCACGGATAATAATTGTCTAAGAATAGTGAACAAAAATGTTGATAGTTATGACAGAAAAGCTTGCGTAATGCGCCCTCTGTTGAAAGAAAAATCCTCTTACTTACATTATGTAGTCACGCACATGATTACTGAAATCAAAAGCCATTGGATAAATCTAACTGAACTAAAGAGACAAAGATTTTCCGCTATGGTTCAAGCATATATTCATTATAAAGCAAATTACATTTTCATAATAGGGGACAGTTTAGTCAAGATGCTTTGATATGCGAGATTGACCCTGGTATCATTGCGCAGAGGAGTTGAAAACCAAGCAATGTTTTTCTTTCATTTCCCTATGTGAAAAACTATTGGTTAAAATTAGTTCAGTGGT
The DNA here is from genome assembly GCA_903981925.1 of Ostrea lurida. Taxonomy (NCBI): domain Eukaryota; kingdom Metazoa; phylum Mollusca; class Bivalvia; order Ostreida; family Ostreidae; genus Ostrea; species Ostrea lurida. Next base: position 7,791 of record CAJDSM010035454.1, on the reverse strand, counting down.
TTCTGAGACGAGGCCAAGATTTTGAAAAGTTTACACATGATGCAAAATCCATGTTGGTTGACGTGTATTGGTTGCTATATAATTTTGTTGGCATAATTACCGTCCAAATATGTCCATCTGAGTTCATGCAGTTGGTTAAGAACCTCTGGTCATTTAAAACCACAGTGTGAGTCACCGTGCTGCCGATAGAGGGCGTAAGTGCATCACATTCACAATCTGAAATAAAGCTAGACAATTGAATTCATTTCTTTTTCATGTAATTCTTAAAAACTTATGTAGATTAGATGACCATAAATATCCTTCAATCGATAGCCTGTGCTTTCATGGAGTTCAATATAATTAAGATATGCTTTAACACAAATAGGCGAAGTTAACAACGTGTTCAACGTAATCACAATCCAAAAAACATATACAAAATTGAGTGTAGGACAACACGGACCTCCGACAAAAGCGAAGGTAGGATCAGGTGCCATAGAGGAGTAAGCATCCTCTGCTGACCGGTCATAACCGCCGTGAGCCCGTAGTACAAATAAAGTAAACGGGATTGCCCGTAGTTAAATCTAGTAGGAAAATGACAGTCTAACAAAGGGTATGAAACAAATCAGTCAACATATGACTTCGCGATACTTTGTAATCGCAAACAAGGTCATTATAGCTACCGTAGAATTTGCGAAATGATGACTTTAAACGAGATTCGTTATAACCCTGCAACATCAACTTTTTTTGTTAGTAGTTGGCCTCGCTTTATAAAGTCCTCATACGCATAGCATGCTTTTATAACCCTGCAACGTCAACTTTTTTGTTAGTAGTTGGCCTCCTCATACCATATTGACGATTGCAAAGTTAAAGTCTTACCATAATAACGTAGTTGTCAGTCTGCCATTAGAGTCATATCTTAAGTAAATATACAAATAATATGAAGCAGATATGTTCAGATTCTGTGGGTGTCTTTATATCGCGTTTGTCGAGGTATATCAAATGACATAATGTGAAAAATTATGAATTGTTAATTGTATAGCACACCATTTAATACTATGTTAATAGAGGTTAAGGACACGGCATAAGTTTTTTTGTTTTCTATCCGTAACAAGTTTTTGTACAAATTCTGTTTTCATATCAATAATAAAAATAGTCCTGCCAATAAGGGAGACAATTATCGCCCATGAAATCCAACGGCCTTGTTGATAGACACTGGTCTCAAAGACTACATAAAATATCTATAAGAAACCCAAGCAATGTTCTAATATCTAGCTTCAGAGGTACTTGGTGTGTGCAATCAGAGTGAGATAGATGACCAGTTCTTAAACTCTCTAGGACATTGTTTATATACATCACTAGGGACACACTCGTACAAGCGCAGGCGTGTTTATATCAATAGAGTATGTATAGCTGATATATCTAAACCACTTTTATTTCTTCAATATAATGGTTCCATGGCATTGGTTAAGATCTACCAAAGCGCGTACACCTAATCACTTTATCTTCTGACTATTTCTGGATAGTTTATAATTTTAAGGATTTTCACGATAACTACCAAATGAAAGTTCAATTATAACTTGAGGACTTCCCCTTCAACGAAATAATATAAAATCTCAAGCTGTTACTCTTGAACATTGGTGTCAAAGCTTTCGGAAATTTCATTACAACTGATTCAATACTGCATTTCATGGATTGAAGAAACGAACAAATATTTTTTTTCCAAAATTATATTAATTTGATTATCAAAATAAAGCACCTAAAAACACAATATATGGATTTATACACTGTATCATTTTAAGCTGTCTGTCACAAATCTCGCACTGTCTAAGATTTACCAAAGCGTTTCCATCCCTTTCTTTTCATTTTTTTTTTTTCTATTTCAGGATAGTTAATGCAACACACGCTAATCACAATCTATTTTACCTTACGGACTTAACCTCATACAATCATATATCGCAGTGCTGTACATGGGTATAAAATTGCAAAGTAGATTTGGATCTTACATTGTATTGATTGTTCACCAACCTTATAATGTCCTCCTACTTCGCCCTTTGTCTTTATAATGATTTGATATTTCATTGTAATATCATTTCAAGGGAAGACGTATTAATTAACAATTAACTACATTTGCGAAAATATGGATTTTGATTGGGGTGAATTGTAAAGATGGTCAGTCAGGTATTGTTTCAAAAGCTTGCAAGAAATCGTGTAAGGCAGCAATTACTGACATTTGAACCATACGGGAAGAACGCTCAACACTGCATTGCATTTAAATTGTCATTAATTACGTAACAAACGGCTTGCAACATCTTTATTATATCATACATGTAGAGGGGCCCTCATGTCTGGATACACTCATTGCCCGCCATCTATATATATTTTTTGTTTCTATAGTGCTTCTAAAGACAGCGATATAAATATTATACTGTGTGCTCTGATAGTCAGAAAGATTGTGATTGTGGAATACAAACGTTCCATTACCTCTGATTATGAAGTGATGCTAGAGGTAGCATTGTGACGTCACAGACTCATATTCCATAGTCCAAGTAAATCAAACAGTATCACATCTTCCTAACAATTTTTTGAGAAGAACTGATTTCGTGAATTTTTAAGAAGCTTTACTTCCATATTGAAGGTATAAAGTTCGACGATTATCTAAATTATTACATAATGAGTGTGCAATACTAACCTATAACGCACTGACAAATATTCCTCTGTCGATCGAAGAAAGAACCCCATCCACACGTGTGTTCCTGGTAAAAGTTAAACATTTAGCCATCAAAATGATCATAAACTGCATATCATAATTACAGGCATTTCTTTGCGTAAGCCTAGCACGTCTGAACGCATGTAAATGGCAGATTAAGTCATTCTATTCTATTTAATACAAATAAAGATAAAGTGGTAACAAAAATCCACAGTTGATTTATATAAAGCTAAACAGTGTCAATATTAATGATTTGTTTTCAGCAAGTTATGTGATGATGTCACAAATAGAGGATTTCTAAAGTACACTCAATAAATGATATCCCATGGTTCGTGGTTCGATATATGAATTGCATATACATATCCAATAAGTTCTGTGTATTCTACCATCAGGCCTTGGCGAGTTGGATAAATAATCCTAATCAACCGACAATAATAGATAATGGATCTTAGTGTGTTTGCTTTCTTAATGTGATATATCGGATTTTCAGAAAGATTTACATGCTACGTCATTCAGTTCAGGCGGGGGAGGGGGTACATTTAGAATTTCAAGAATATAGATACGGTATATGGAAATGACATCTTAACCAATTTCTTGACGTATAGATAATTCTTAAGAATTTAACAACATCTGTGCCACATCCATCAATATCTATGTAATATCGATTTATTTGGAATTAAGTAACCCTGATCCAAATCAATACACATTCCGTCACTCTGCGTAGGAATACGTCTGTGGGGATATAAAAAATAATTACAAGTGATATTAAATACATAAAGGGGTAAATATGTTATCAAATGAACTAATATGTTGACGGTGCTACCGTTAGCGCGAGCAAAGACACTAAAACATCTTGCCAAAAAAATCAGCCTCTTTATATAAAATGGCGAAGTAACAAAGTATCAAACGTAATCATAGTCCAAAAAACACATACAAATTCGAGTGTAGGGCAACACAGACCTTCGACAAAAGCGAAGGCAGGATCAGGTGTCATGGAGGAGCAAGTATCCTCTGCTGACCGGTCACACCCGCCGTGAGATGACGCAGTGGACGTACATGTAAACATGTTGCATTGTGATGTCGTATTGTCGAAATAAACAGTTGTGTTATGACGTCGTATTAGCTACAATGTATTTTTGTTTTGTTTTGGGGTTTTTTTTCTTTGTTTTTTGTTGTTGTTGAGTTTTTGTTTGGAGTTTTAAAACGTTTGTGGTACGATCAAAACACGGCATTTATTTGGTAGAGATGTATACCGCAATCAATACGACATTTTTGCGGATCCTTCCTCCCTATAACATGTAAGTCCTGTGATTCGTTGTTTGGGAAAAATGATGCCAGTCTACATTTCATGGAACAGTACCTGTGCATGTAATTACATTTGTGAACTAAGATGTTGATCGATATGACGTGACGTCATCTATTACAAGACGTGACGTACTTTATGTATCGATAGGTCGATCCAACAATCCTCTAAAGTTAATATATAAATATTGCATGTAGTTGAGGGTAACATTGAAAATTTTCACCCCGAGAAAATCATTGTCAACCGAGGCATAGTGGTTTATCGAGGGGTGAAAATTTTCAATTTTGCCCTCAACTATATGCAATATTTATTTTGTTATGCTGAATGTTATAAAAACAATAAACCGTTTCGTCTGTTGACGTTGATCACTGTCATGCGATGTTTTCGTACATGCATTCTGGTAATCGCGTTCATCACAAACGCTCAAACAACGTCGTTCTAACAATCTACGGCGAACCGTACGCGCATAAATTTGACGCATGTAACAAATTTTCAAAATGTTACCCGTCGTCAAGTAATGTTTTCCGTTGCTAGATACTATCATCCTGGAGGGTGTTTTTCTATTCTCAGAGGGAAACAGTATATTTTGTCAACTGTTGTCCAATCAGATTCGAGTATTTTACATGAAAGTATAACAAAATTAAATTATTTTGGGGTATTGCAATAAGAAAACCCATGAACACATTTATTGAATATAACGTAGAATTAAGGTCATCATAAGTCTTTTGGATAAATATTGCGGTAAGTGGACCAGAACTTGTTATTTTCTCACTATGAAAATAACACTTGTTATTTCACCGCTGAAAATGTAATAAATGATACATTTCTACATTTTTAATTAATAGTATGCACATTATAAATGTAATGAACATCAGCAAACTTTTTACCCAACGAATATTTTTGCAAAAAACAATTTTGAATATAAATAGATTGTGCATGATTATTCTTGTAAAAAGATTAAATGTACCAAAATTATGGTAAAAACGCTCAAAATGCTAAGAAGGATAAATTGATAGCAAATATGTCATAGACAGGGATTCATCCTTACCATTTCATAACGAGAGCAGGTGCCCGTTCCGGTGGCCAGGGACGTGGCTATTTCACGACTTAATCGACAAGTAGTTCCTGTCGCAAGTGAGCACATTTCCACTGCATTACATTCCAAATTGTTGTGACATTGGTGAGCACAATAGCCAAGGGATATATCGGTGTTTACTGGTGATAATTCTGATATCAACAGAGACAAATCAGAATAAGAGGTCTTCCCACGATACGCAAATTGTCCACAGTACGAGGTATTTCCTTGAGAGTTTGCGGCTTGTGTCTCAGACACTGTTCTTGAGATGAAAAGCAGCAGCGTAGAAACAGAGTAAAGCACTGAGATCATTTTCAAAATTCTGCTTTAGAATTATTCAGTTTCCTTCAGGAAGCTGAATTTAAATGTAACCGTGTTGATAATGATAACACAACACAGTTGTAGAGTTTGTAGGTTCTATATTTGTAGTGAATCAATAGTGCTTCCTTATTGGCAGGCTTATTTTTATATTATCCTTTATTAGCTGACCTATTTTTATATTCTTATGAGGCAGAATTCATTCAAAAGCGTCTACATGAAAAGAAGAAATCTCTAGCGGTGGCCTTTAATTCGACATTTCGATATGACGTTTTATATATCAATGATAATTATTTCCATTCATATGTCGATTCAATATATCCCAAAGAACTAGAAATAAAGGACACCACAGAGTTTTCCATGTCTGCTTCGTACTTGGATATTTCATTGAACATTGACATTAATGGCAAACTAACTACTCAACTTTATGACAAACGCGACAATTTCAGCTTCTCCATCGTCAACTTCCCATATTTAAGTAGCAATATTCCATCATCACCTGCATGTTATGTGTATGTCTCTCAACATATTCGATACACAAGAGCTTGTTCTGCGTATGATCAGTTTTTTAATCGAGGCAGGCTACTTACAGACAAGTTGTTGTTGCAGGGGTTTCAACAGTCACATTTAAAGGCAGCATTTCGTAAATTCTATGGTCGTTATCAAAAAAATTAGTTTACCAGTATGACCAACCATTGAGTCAAATGCTGTCTGATGTGTTTCATAGCCATTGTTAAGCCGTTTTCACACACTGATTTGACTACGGATTGTTCCATTTACCTGATCAAGAATATGGGCTCACGGCGGGTGTGACCAGTCAACAGGGGATGCTTACTCCTTTTAGGCACCTGATCCCACCTCTGGTGTGTCCAGGGGTCCGTGTTTGCCCAATTCTTGTTTTTATATTCTATTTAGGACTTACGAGATTGATCACTGTTCGTTATCTTTGCCTTTACATTATCACATTATGTAGAAGTTTTCCA
>CAJDSM010035444.1:219-24090 GCA_903981925.1 Ostrea lurida | reverse complement strand
GGACTTCAGATTTTTCCGTTTACCTGATCAAGGCTATCGGCTCACGACGGGTGTGACCGGTCAATAGGAGATGCTTACGCCTCCTAGGCACCTGATCGCAACTCTGGTTTGTCCCGGGGTCCGTGTTTGCCCAACACTTGTTTTTGTATTCTATTTAGGAATTACAAGATTGATCACTGTTCGTTATCTTTGCCATTACATTGTTGATTTACACCATGTGTGTATGTTTCTCAGTTCATTTGATATTCCAAGAGCTTGTTCTGTACATAACTTTTGAATCAAGACTGGCTATAAAGAAATTGCTGTTGCAGGGGGTTTCAACAGTTACGTTTATAGGCAGCATTTTGCCGATATTAAATCCGCGATCGTTATAACGATCTAGTTTACAAAATCGATTAAATGCTGACTGACGTGTTTCATAGCAATTGTTAAGCCGTTCTTCGAACAATGATTTTGACAAAGGATTAGCCCTTTTACCTGATTAAGTCAATGGGCTCATAGCGAGTTTGACCGGTCGACAGGGGATGTTCACTCCTCCTAAGCACCCGGTCCCACCTCTGGTATGTCCAGGATTCCGTGTTTGCCCAACTTGTTTTAAATTTTGTTTGGAACTTATGAGATTGACCACTGTAGATTAAGAACAACGTCGTTATTTTCGTTATAACCCCATAATTGTTATCAGTATGTAAAGCCAAATATAACGAACAATGTCGTAAGTCCCAATTAGAATACAAAACCAAAAGTTGAGCAAATACTTTTATTTTAATAATAATAGAACTGGGTAGACAATTTCAAAGTAGAAATCAACTTTATTTCAATAAGGCAATAACATTTTCTTTTTAATTTCATTCTGAAATCTACTAAATAGCAACTAAATTCTCGCTTGGTAAATCAGGGACTATTTGCCCTAATATCCATCACTTGCTGATTTGGTTATCACACGTTCATCCCCAGAATTCAGGACACGGGTTGTCGTGATTGTCAACAAATCACTGAGCGTTATCTCCGTATATCATATTTGTTCAACTGTCCCACGCTATTTACCTAACAACAATACATAGTTCCTACGCTTTATTCCTTACAAACTGATCTGGTTTCTACACATAACGCGAAATTACATAATAGGCAAATTAATGAAGACATTTTTAATGATAATTTTGATTAGTGGAACTAAAATACAAATAAACACACGGGGGATCTTGTTGATAGACAGGTGTGTGACAACATGTGTCTGCTAAAAAGCCCTCGTCCAAATACTGTAGACGTTTCACGTTGGGTTGCTATACGCACTGGAAACTTACACTGGAAGTTAATTTTCAATTCTTGTAAGGTATTCTGCATAAATTGGCAAAGTAAACAATGTGTTCAACGTAATCATAGTCCCAAAAAACATATATACTAAGTGGAGTGTAGGGCAACACAGACCTTCGACAAAAGCGAAAGCAAGATCAGGTGCCATGGAGGAGCAAGCATATATGTTATACGTATAACGCTATTTCATAAATCAAAAGCTGTTAATGCTTAATTTGAATTTCATCGTGTATAATCACTTGTTTTTCCATTTTCTTTCCTTGTAATGATCTGTGAGTGTTTTACGCAGCATTAATTTCAATTCTTGTAAGGTATTCAATGTATAACGATAGTTCATGTGTGGTAAATGGAGGGCAGGATCCTTGTATTTGTGGTATCATTTTGAAGAGTATGTCAAACAGAAATAATGCACAAAAGGGATTTTTAAAACTTTAATATTTTCATCTAAAATTTTATATTGAGGTCTAAGGGAAGAGCATGTTTTAATGAAATAGTCTAAAAAGAAATTACAGTTTCAAATATATATATTTGTAGATTGATACATACACTTTCTCTATTGATAAAAAAAAATCAATTATTCATTCAACGCGGACAATTTTAGACAATTAGGATATCCATCTTTTTAGCAAGGACAGATGTCTCTTCACAAATATTCTTAAATGTGCAAAAAGTTCGGTTTCTCATCCAGTAAATTTGATCAACTTCATTTTCAGTTTTATTTAACAGTAACCTTTTATGTTGAATTAAATCACGTGTGTATGTTTCTCAATCAGCTTATTCGATACCCGAGAGCATGTTCTGCATATAAAAACATTTTGATTCGAGACTGGCTTTTATAATAATTGCTGTCGCAGGGGGTTTCATCTGTCACGTTTATAAGCATCATTTTGAGGATTTGCAAAGTCGGCTAAATACTGACTGACTTATTTCATAGCAATTGATAAGCTGTACTTCATAAACTGCTTTTGACTACGGAATACTCCGTTTACCTGCTTAAGTCAAAAGGGTCTTGGCGAGTGTGACCGGACGAAAGTAGATGCTCATTTCTTTTAGGCGCCTGATCCCACTTCTGGTGTATCCAGGGTTCCGTGTTTGTCCAACTCTTGTCTTATATTATGTTTGGGACTTATGAGATTAAGCACTACTCGTTATCCTCGCTATGAAGCTGTGTTCGTTACCAGTAAATTATATAAAATGGCGAAGTAACAATGTATTAAACGTAATCATAGTCCCAAAAACACATACAAAATCGAGTGTAGGGCAACACGGACTTCCGACAAAAGCGAAGGGAGGATCAGGTGCAATGGAGGAGTAAGCATCCTCTGCTGACCGGTCACATCCGCCGTGAGCCCGTAGTGGAAACAAAGTAAACGGGGTTACCCGTCGTCAAATTTAGTACGAAAATGACAGTCTAACAAAGGGCATGAAACAAATCAGTCAACATATGACTTAATGATACTTTGTAATCACAAACAAGGTCATTATAGCAACCGTAAAATTTACGAATGATGAGTTTAAAGGAGATTTGTTATAACCCGGCAACATCAACTTTTTGTTTAGTAGCTGGCCTCGCTTTAAAAAATTATCATACGCATGACATGCCCTTGCGTATTGAATCAACTGAGAAACATACACACCATAAGAAGGTGATAGTGGTACATTACTACATAGAAAAGGAAAGTTGACGATTGCAACGTCAAAGTCAGCACGTTTTATGATATAATGTAGTTGTCAGTCTGCCATCAGAGTCAATATTAAGTAAAATCTCCAAATATGAAGCAGATCTGTCAGATTATGCGGTGTCCTTTATTTCGAGTTCGTCAGGATATATCAAATGGACATAATTGTGAAAAATATGATTGTTAATTGATAAGACATCGTCTATATACCTATATCTAAGGTTGAAGGGCACGGCAAAGTTTTTTTTTATCCCGTAATAATTTATGAACAAATTCTGCTTCGTATGAATATAAAAAATAAGTCTGCTAATAAGGGGTCACAATTAGTGTCCATAGGAATACCAAAGCATCTTCAATTTGGTTTCTAATAATTGACGTTTTTGTAAATGCATGATTAATCGAAAATGGAAGCACAAACTTGAGTATGCATTGTTTCAAGATCAGTTCGTGAGAGTGTGTATTCGCGACATGACGTAGACCAGACCTGAAAATATGTTGTAGAGCGTGTTGTTCTTAGCTGTTATATAATCTTTTCTTACAGTTTCACTGGATCATTGTCCAGTTTGACATAGATATCGGCAAACTTTTTTATTTATTTCAAAGCCCTTTTTTCCAAAACAAAATTACGAGTCTATCCACTCCCATCATGTTAACAAAATCAGACTTGTGTACTAAGTGTAACTTTTCTTCAATGCAGGGTTAAGTCCACCACCAATTACGACCTAACACCATTAATTTTCCAATACTTCCAACAATTTGAAATTTCATCATTCAATCAAATTGTGTAAATTTAGATGACATTTCAGATATTCTAATTCATTATGAAAATACCTTAAATAGCAATACGAATCTCATTTGGTAAATAAATGTTACGCCACTTGGCATATTTGCCCTTGCATCCATCACTTCCTGATTTCGTGATCACGTGTGCATCCCCAGAACTCAGAACAAGAGGGTTCTTGATTGTAAACAAATCACTGCGCGTCGCCTTGCATCACAGCTGTACATCACATTGTTATACTGCCCCACGCTTATTTCTTAACAACAATACATTGTCCTACGCTTCATTCCCTATAAAACTGATCTGGTATCTACACAAGAACGCGAAATTACATAATAGGCAATATGAAAACATTTTAATGATAATTTGGTTAGATACTAAAATACCAAATAAACACACGGGGGATCTTGGCTGATAGACAGGTGTGTGACAACATGTGCGCAATAAAATTTCGTCCAAATTCTCCATTGTGCACACCTCTGCTTACTACAGCAATCTCAATGTAGACGCTCAACTATGTACTGCAAACTTTTTAAAGCATTGTCCGCAGATATTTTGGTGTTAAAATTTCTTTTATATGACGTTGTGATTTACTTCTTCAATTACAGAAAAAAATATATATAAACATTTCTTACTGATATTTGTGTGTTATGGAACATTATCAATGACAAGAATCATCGTCTTATATATTTATATATATCATATAACTGGTAAGTGGATATTGCGGAATCTGTATACGCTGATTAGGATGACGCCAAATCACCCATATTTTGCATGCCGTGCAAAAAATGCAGTTATCTTACGTCATAGTGGAAATACGTTACGAGAAAACAGGCCTGTAAAGTGTGTAACATAGTAATGCCTTTGCTTTACCCACGGCTTATTTTGGAGCTGATAGTAAATATGAAAATATAATCTCTTCGGTCCCTGGGCTAATATTGTGGCCCACTGGGGCTTGATTATCGCCATGCGATATGGATTATTTAGCATCAGGTATCTCTATCTATCTTATAGGTTAATATACGAGGGGTTGTCCAGAGAAAACGCCGAAATTTTCGTAATAAATGTTTTGTTAAACTTGTATGTAATCATCATTATTAATTTGGTACACTAACAAATGATCATGATTTCTGAAACTCGCTGGTGAAATTTGTATGCATTTTGTCTGTAAATAACATTTTTAATCAACACTTTACCAGTCTTTACATTAATAGCTAACGGCCAACTCTGACGAACGTCAAAATCGTAATTCTTGGTGATGTCTGTTTAATGTATATTAATCTTTCCAAAATACCGTCCACTATGTGACAAATCATTCTCATGATGCTCACACATAGTATTTCGAAAAACATTTCTGGTAAAATGTGAAATACCTTCGCGGCGGATTTCAGTCACTAAACCTCTTTCTGCAAATGATTTTTTGATGCATAGAGAGACATGGAACAAGTCAGATAAAGGACTCCATCCAGCTCTGATTTTTATACGTTTTTCGTCTCTTTTGTAAGTCTAGCCATCACCTCTTCTCAGTAAGGATTAACACTCCAACATTTCCTTAAACTTTTTGTGTCATGTGTAACGACCAATGGTCCGAGACTACATGTTTGTGGTCGTTCTATAGTGTTTCATCTTTCTTTTAGTTTTGAATAGGGGCTAAACCTGCTCCAGCAGCAGTATTGGGAATTGACAATTCGGTGCGCGCAATTATCATTTGGACGGTTTGGCCATTTTTGGAAAATTCTAATGAGAAGAGGTGTTTGTTACGTATAAGCGTCATAAAAAGATTATTGGTATGACGTTTTTATATAAATTTTAATACTGACAATGTTTTGTATAGCACCATTGAACCTTTTATTAATATAATTATATTTTTAAAATATAATGTTGTGAAAATAAAAGTATAGCAGCAAATTTTAACCTAAGTGCTCCTTTCGAACGTGCCCAAAATTTGGTGCGGGCACGATTAGCTGAATAGTTTTGGCATAACCTTTTATAATGCGCGTTTTCAAGTATTTTGTCTTTGTGAGCCCAAAACCTTAAGTTTTTTCGTAAAAAATTAGATTATATATGTCATTAAATAACTATGGCAAAATTAGTAACGTTTGGGTGACGGTAGTTTATGATATATCTATAAGAAGTTCGCCGGTTTTTTTTCTGGGATCAACCTCGTCATTCTCTATTTTGATAATATCCGTCAATACAGTTTTATGTCATTTCGATCAGTGACTATGGATAAGGTTATATATAGAAACTGTCATAATAAGTTTTTTAAAAGCAAAATAAAAGGTCCTAATTCAGGAGCTACTATTGCTTTAGTTCGAATTATCGTCATTCATTTGTCCTTGCAGTATTGTATCAGGAGTCATTTTACTTGGGAATATTTTCAATTCTTGTAAGGATGATGTCGAGTAATGGTTGGTAGGGATCACTTCAGTAAATTGAGTAAATTTTCAAGAAAGTTATGCAAACCGATTATGAGTGCAACATGTAGAAGATTTCTAAGATTACAAGTTAAATGCGTTTCACCACTCCATAATGGTACATAAATCCAGACTTGTGTAATGAAGTGTAGGCTTGTCATCAATGCAGGTTTAACTGCCACACCAGTGTACGACATAAAGCTTGAGCATTAGGATTTTCAATACTCTCCAACAAGCTGAATTTCTCATCAGTTAGATATCAATTCGTGTGAAATTTGAGATGGTAATGCAGATATTTGGGAATGCGTTTATGTAAATAGCTTTAAATAGAAATTAGAATCTCATTTGATAAATAGAATGTTACCAAACAGGGAGTATTTGCTCTTGTATCTTATACTCTCTGTTTCGTGATGCTACGTGGTGCATCCCATAGATTCGAAACATCGAGTTGTCTTGTTTGAAAACATTACTATGCATCACTGCTGCTTCACAGCGTATACAATCTGTCGAGCGCGCTATTTGTCCTATACAACATACTTGACCTACTTTTCTCGTCTAAGAACTGATCTGGCCCATGTGCACAAGAATGCAAATTACATAATCAGCAATATGAAAGCAGCTTTATTGATAATAGTGAACGGAATCACTAAATATCAAAAGCAAGAACTATAGGGGGAGAGGTCCTGATTGATTAGACAGGTGTGTGGCCACATATGGCAGTAAATACGTCCGTTAGTACACCTGATTTTGCACACCTCGTCCTCGTTTTGGAAAGTTGTTAAAAAACGTCCGACCCCAACTTGTTTGTAAGTTTGTGTTGTATAGCTTGCAACCCTTTCTTAAGCCACCGCAGCAGATTTTTTTGTCGAAATTTCTTATTCCTTTTTGGTGAGAATTGTGAATTCTCTTTTTTCAATAGGATAAATATAAAAAATGAGAAGGGCTATGAAATTAGCGAATAGCGCCCATGCACTTTATTGAATAAATTATCATTATTAATGAAACAAAAATGTATAGAAATGTTTTTTACTGATAATATTTGCAAAGATGTGTATTCTCGTAAAAAAATGATTTATATACACTATCTTATATTAAACGCAACTGAAATCTTTATGCTGATAAATTCTAATATAAATAAATAAAGTTATTCGTGCAATGGTACATACACTTTCTCTATTTGAAATAATGAAATAAAATGAATCATCCATACATCATCAATATCATTTAACAAGACTATTTATATTGATTTAAATCATAGGTGTATATTTTCGGCTTCTTTGATACCCACGAGCTTGCTCGGCATATGAACAGTTTTGAACCGAGACTGGCTACGAAAAATGTTTTTGATGCGGGTGGTTTCAACAGTCGCGTTTAAATACAGCATTTCGCAAATTCTATGTTCGTTATAAGGATCTAGTTTGGCATTGTGTCAAGTGCTATATGGCGTTTATTTTACAGCAACTGTTAAGACGTTCTTTATACACTGATTTTGACTTCGGATTAGTCCATTCATCTGATGAAGACAATGGTCTCATAGCGAATGTCACTGGACGGCAGTGAATGCTTATTCCTCCTAGATGCCCGGTTGCACCTATGATGTACCCAGTGGTCCGTGTTTCCCCAACTATTGCTTTGTATTCTATTTTGGGACATATGAGATTGATCACTGCTTGCTATCTGCTTGTTATCTTTGTTATAACGTTATGTTCGTTATCAGTACTTTTTTCAATAATAATAGGCGTGGGTAGGTAAATTCAAAGTAGAATCAAAGTACTTTATTTCAACAAAGCCTTACCATTCTTTTTATTTCATATTACAATCCAAAAATAGTTAGGAATATAAAATGGCGAAGTAACAAGTATTAATCATAGTCCAAAAACACATACAAAATCGAGTGAAGGGCAACACGGACCTCCGACGAAAGCGAAGGCAGGATCAGGTGCCATGGAGGAGTAAGCATCCTCTGCTGACCGGTCACACCCGCCGCGAGCCCGTAGTCGAAACAAAGTAAACGGGGTTACCCGTCGTCAAATCTTGTATGAAAATGACAGTCTAACAAAGGGGATAAAACAAATCAGTCAACATATGATTTAGTGATAATTTGTAATCGCAAACAAGGTCATTAATGAAATCACGGTGTACATTACTTGCACATCACTTACTTGTGTTATTGCTTTAATTGTTTTAAATCTAAAATTTACTTAGGAGTTAAAATATTTTATGTATATATTTATCTTTGATTTACATTCATTGATATTTTGTAAATATACGGTTTATTCCGAAATAGTTACACAAGCGTGAGTATGCATTGTTACAAGGTCAGTTTGTGAGAGTGTGTATTTCTGATCTGATGTAGACTTGACCTGAAAATAATCTGTAAGTCTTGTTGTTTCTAGCTTTTACATAATCTTTTCTAGCAGTTTACCTTGGTCGCTGGTCAATTATTTTGTTTTTCTAAAGTACCGAGACATAAGCGAACGTGATTTAATATCATTGCAAAGCCTTTGTTCCAACACAAAATTACGCATCTCTCCCCTCCCGTCATTTAAACAATATTAGAGTACTTCCCTTCAGACAACTGGTACACCCGTAACCGGCACAAAACACCCTCCAATGTAATGTTATCAACTAGCAATAGTGCACGGCCGTAACTGACAACTTCAGACACCCTCCAATTAATTTATCACTAGTACCAACCCGTAACTGACACTAGTCCCCTCCAAATGTAATGTTTATCAAGACTAGTACACCCGTAAACTGACACTAAACACCCTCCAATGTTAAAACGATTATCCACTAGTAACGATAACCCCGATGAACTGGCACTAAATCAGACCCTCCAAATGTAATGTTAATCAAGTAGTACAACCCGTAACTGCACCTAACACACCCTCCAATGTCAATGTTAACAACTACTACAACTCCGTAACTGAACTGAAACCCTCTCCAATGTAGTGTCATCAACTAGTACATCCCGTAACTGACACTAAACACCTCCATGTAATGTTATCAATTAGTACACCCCCATTCCAATGTAGTGTTATGCAACTAGTACACCCATAAACTGATACTAAACCCTCCAGTTGTAATGGTTACAACTAGTAATTCGTACCCGACCAACTTAAACAGGGTCCTCCAATGTATCTTAATCTGAACCTAGTACATGTCGTAAACCCGACCTTAAAAACACCATCACAGTGTAAATGTTATCTAACTGTACACCTGTAACTGAGACACTAAACACCTCCATTAAATGTTGGTTATCAACCAGTTAAAACCCAACTGACAATTAAACCCCATCCAATGTATGTTAGTCAACCTAGTACACCCGTTAAATGACACTGAACACTCTCCAAATGTAATTATGGTTCATCTAAACTGTACACTAATCACGCCAGTACTGACATTAAACGCACCCCTGCCAATGATTATATTGTTTAAATCAACTAGTCGACACCTGGACGAACGCGGCACGCAAAATACTAACTCCGGGAAGTTCGGCATTGTTCACTATGTATAAGACAAACTATACATTCCCCGTAACGACAATAAACGAACAATTCAAGGTGTAATGTTGCTATCAACGTTACAAACTTCCGTACTGAACAGTCTAACTCCCTCCAATGTAAATGGGTTATCAACTAATACAATCCGAATCTGACGAGAGGAGCACACCAAGTGCGACAATGTCATGGCGTTAAGTACAACTATAACCGTGACTGACCACTAACACGCTTCCAGGGTATGTATGTTATACGTACTAGTGATCAGCAATCTGTGATAACTCAAGGATACAATTGAGGTTCTGAAACTACACGTAACGCTAAACACTAACAGGCATGACTCCAATGTAATGTTATTCAACTAGTACAGCGCGTAACTGACACTAAACACTCTATCAAATGGTATGTTATAACAGTAGCAGCCGTAGGAACTGACACTACCCCTCCATAAATGTTATCAACGTACACCTGTACTGGACACTAACACCCTCCAGATGGGTACATGTTATCAACTAGTAACGGCCGAACTGACGACTAAACCACGCGGCTCCAATGTAAGGTCTATCAAGCTAGTAGCCGAAAGCTGACACTAAATATACGACTCTAATGTCATGTCAATCGGGAGCACAGCTACCAGCTTGCCGTAACTGACAATAAACCTCCGATAATAATTTATCAAACTAAGCACACCTTAACAGTCACTTACTGGTTCGGAACAGGGTCAAATGAAATGTTATCAAGGAAAAATACATTTTCTAATTAAAACTAGATGAACGAGTCGTCTAGTTGCTTTGGCAAACGGTTTTGTTTCTTATTTTTGTCATAGATAATTGATACCTAAATGTATCGGCGAACGAATTTACACAGACTGCACGATTGTAAATTCATTTCATCTTTCACTAACTAGAGTATTTGTCTTTCCAGATGTTTTAAGATTTGTTCTACGACATTCTCCCTTACATGGAGATATCATTTAGTGATAGCGTTCTCCCACGAAAATATTGCCCTTCTCGATTTTTGCATTCACGCTTCCTGTTGATTGATCACATGTGCCAATCCACCAAACTCATAACAACCGACCTTCTCTCTGATAAAACAGATCATTACGTATCGATGGTCCTCACATCTGTAAGCTGTCCCATCACTGATTCGTATTACAACAATACATGGTGACCTACACTTTGTCGCCAATAACGGCCTGATATGTACACAGGGACGTAAATTTACATGATATATGGTAATTATAAAAGCACTTTGCGTTGAATAAATATGGGTGTATATCAGTATAGGCGTTAAATATATCAAAAATATGGAGCGGGGGATCTCTCACCTGAACACGAGACAGAATGTGTGGGACGTTGTTTCCAATATCATCGCCGCGCGTTTAAAATAGCTTGACATTGCACAACGAACTGTTGCGGTTTGGTAGACTCTGAATTTTAACGTCCTCGTTCTTATAAGCGTGGTGTGCTGTCAATTGTTTTAAGGCAAAATGTATATAAAAAGAAAGCACCGTCAGCAATATATTTCTGTAATGGGGATTCCCTGTTTTAAACAATTTACCGTGTGGTTAATCTATTGGCAGAAAACGAAAAGTTATTATACTCTTCTAATTGGTATTTGTGTTAGAAAATCTGTTTCGATGCCCCGAAAGAATGAACAAATTAAGTTACTGTTGTCCATGTGCTAATATGATTCACGCATCTATCATATCATTAATGAACCGAAATCTATTTTATAAGCCTAAATTTAAGTTTTTCTTGACTACAATGATTATATGACTCTCAAAGTTCCCACTACACAAGTCTCGTCAAAGACCCTAATGAAGCCCACTCATTTTACAACAGAATAAAGCTCATATCAAAGAGACTGGTCAGGCACTGCCTGAATTTTACTGTGTATTTGTATAATTACTCGTCATCTCGATTTGTCTTTGCTATCACGATCTTGCCAGTAATTGCTGGGCAATTATTTCAATTCAGTAAATTAATTCAATAATGATGAACACTATGGAGGACGTTTTTTATGAATTTGATTATTGATTGATTTAATTTTCATCTAGACATTTAATATTGAATCTCTGGGAATGAACACGGCTTTTTTTAAATTTTGTTCAATATTTATTTTAGAATAAAGTCTAATTTATGGCTGGAGGATTGAAAACTACGCTCACTGATTCTTACTTATGATACCAGTGGAACACTGTGGATTCGATGTGTTATAATTTGAATGAAAGATATAAATAAATTCATGGACATCATAATTATATTCAAAGTCTTATGTGAATGTCTTCTTTATTTTCTAACAATAACGCGAGTTCTTTCAGACTGGAGCATCCCTTATTTTCCAATTGAAATATTTTAAAGATTAAGTTTTCCCTTCAAATATATTTAAAAAGTTATGCACGTTTTCTTTATGAATATAATTTGCGGAAGTTAAGAATTTTTAAACGTGCAATTCCCTAAACCTCCCCCCAAGAACCCAATAATTATACAAAGTCAGTGAAGGGCAAACCAGGACTTCCGACAGGAAGGGACAGGCAGGATTAGTTGTGGCGGAGAAGTAAGCATCCTTAAATATAATTCAATTTGCCGAACATATAGTTTTAGAAGACTTAGATTTTGCGTTATTTTCAACAAACAAAAGCTAACAACTACAAAAAAAAATGCTGTGTGGCAAAACATTCAGTTTCTACTCCTGTGCTAGTCCAAGTCTGACGACTACTTCAAGTTGATTCATGAAATAATTTATGTAGATTTAAAATTCATTCAAATAGTGTTCATTATTCTTATTTTATACATTGAACACCCTTATCAAACATTCCACACACCAACACGTGGTGCATATTCATCATGGCCTTTACTAACGGCCCCGCTTCCTATGTTGGCCTATGTGGGAGTGGAGGAGTCAACAAGGGTTTAATCGAGGACCTTTTTCTAGCTCGTCGCTCAATCAATGCCATAAAAGTCATGTTGAACTTCATTTATACAACCAATGTTGGTAGAACACTCATTCAATGAATAACCACGGATTTCGGAATCGGTAATGGCCTTAATGAGACCTCATTTCCCCTAAGAACGAGGAATATAGGGCTATTCACAGTACAAGGTCAACGCGTACAATATAATTGAAAGAGTGTAGATTCTTAGTAACGCTCTACCTAGTTTAATTGTGCTATTCCTAGCAATGATGTCACTGTTTCATTATTTAGCGGAAGAGCGTGTTTCACTATACCTAGAAAAAGGCTACGCTAACGAACAGTGATCATCCTTGTAACTCCAAATGTAAAGCAAAGATAACGAACAGTGATCAATCTCGTAAGTCCCAAATAGAATACAAAACAAGAGATGTCAAACATGAACACACCAGACGTGGGGATCAGGTGCCTAGGAGGAGTAAGCATCCCTGTTTGACCGGTTAACCCGCCGTGAACACATAGTCTTGAATCATAAACAATCCGTAATCAAATGAGTTGTGTGAATAAATTGAATACAATTCAAAACAACGAATTGGGTAAAATGGACATTGGATACACTAGATGGTGGGATCAGGTGTCCCTCGCGAAAAGTAAACATCTATTGGCCGTTCACATAACCCGCCATGAGCCATTGTCTTGAAATAACAGGGTAACGGAGTAAACGTATTCAAAAATTCAAGTGTATAAAAACGGCTTCATAATTGGTTATCAAATACATCAGACAGCAATTGACCCAATGACAGTTTGGATAGGTAAACAAGTTGTTTATATAAGCCATAAATTTTGCTAAATGCTAATTTTCTGTTGAACCTCATTCCTGTTACGTGTCTGCAAGTAAAACCCCAAGCGTACAACAAAACTCGTTTTGTAATGAGTTTGCCTCCGTTTAAAAAACTGAACAGCTCTTTGGTACGCGACACAAAAATCTGTGAGATATAACATATCATAGGCAGTGGTGATAATGGAAGTGGCTACATAGATATGGGAAAGTTGGTCGATGAGCAGAAAACTTCAATCTTTTCACATTTTTCTACAAAGATGAAGATATGGTTAGTTTGCTGTTAAGTCTGTGTTCTATAAAATAATCAGCAGTATAGTTGAAAATGGACACTTCGCAAGTCTTATGGTCGTGATATAACATTTCGTATTGGGTCGGCGTAAACACACCCCGTTTATTGATCAATTCATGAGGCATATAGCTAGGGAAACGGTCGACAGCACGCCCCTCCTCCTAAACCCTATCTTCCTATTATAAAGAGTTATAGACATGAACGACTTATTCTCCTGTAAAATATCAAAATGTACATTATGGTCATGTTAAACTGTCCCTCGCCTCAATTCAATATATGTTCTCGATTCAGCAAATGTAATACCCTGGTGCTCATTTTCAGTACTTTTCACTAACGATTTTATTAATGTTTATATCTCTCAAACTTAATTAATATACAAGAGCCTGCTCCTGATGCAGCCTGTAGTTGACTCAAATGCTGTCTGAACGTAATCCATGACAATTGTTAAGATGTGTTCTTTACATAACATTGATTTTGTGTATCTATGGATTGCTCGTTTACTTAATAAAGGCGGATGTGACGGTCGACTATATGTGGATGTAAAGGAAAATATAACGAACACGTGATGCAATTCTGTGAGTCCAAATATAATGTAATCTTTATACAAAAAAGGATGCCTTATTTCCACTAAGCTCTAATATGGGGGTATATTCCTGAATGTTATGTGACGTTTTAGCATTACTTGAGGTGTAACTGTATATATTGAAGCTGGTCATTTTTTAAAAACTGTTACAGTAATGAATACTCCCCCAAAATACATATGTATCAGATCGAAATGATAATTTAAGCCATTGTTTCAACTAGAGAGTCATGACTTTGTGAACTCTTACTGCAGGTATTTGGTCTTTTCTGTTCTCATCCACTATTCTGTCAGTGCCGTCATGTAAGGTACAGTTTAATGGCGACAAAAACATCATCCATGTATCTTATTCAAAGTTTACTTTTTCTGCGGCAGCATTAGGTGGTATTATGTTGTTCTTGTGGCGAAAAAATCCTAAGTAATTTACCTTATAGATAATATCATAGCAAATCCTGTTATAGATAGACTTGGCTTTTTTAACATTTATAATTAACATATATAAGTTGTATACCTAGTTGTCTGATTTATAACTTATGTAAATGCATATAATATGAATTCTTTCATTCTTTCATCTTATCACATTCTAATTTGCAGTGTATATGATACATCTGCTGATGTAATCAGTAATGTAATGTGTATATAAATGTGTTATATTTAATTGTATGTAGGTGTATACGAGGGTTGTCCAATAGTCGTGGACAATGTTAATAATTCTAACTAGCATTCAGATCCAAAACGTATTTTTACAGTTAGTAATTTAAACTTAACAATCAAACAAAAGTGTAAACTTTAATAAATATCATTTAAATAAATGAAGTTATTTCAGATTAAGGAGTAACTCTATGAGCCATGTTAGCGCAAGGACAAATATAAGTAACATTTCTATGATCCATTGGGTTAGATCGATAAGAATATAGTTCATAATAGATAAATCGCACTTCAAATTATATCACCGGAATATATGATGTTTTCTGCCTAATAGCCTAAATTTTCTAAGGCCTAAGACACGTTGGGAGAGAGGGGCAAGAGAAAATATGGTACGTCATTTTAAAAACGCCTCTGTAAATGAATGTTTCAAAATGTAACAGGTCAACACGCACCATTGTCGGCGCACGATAAATTATCAAATTTTTGTGTAATTGTGTGTTTTGACTCCTAACTCATGGACAAACGAAGAGAGAACTGATAGATCCAGGAATGTTAAGCAAAAAATTGTACATTGAAATATATACAATCATCAACTTATACGATGGTCACCTGGCGATAAATCGACTGAAATAGATGTGAACTCTGGGTTACCGAACTTCAACACCTCCCAAGTTACTCCTAAGACTTTCATGTCACTAATATAGCACGCTCGATTTTGCTAATTTGTCACTTTATGAAGGCCAGTTTGAGGGGCAAACATTTGATTTAACAGTATATATAGAAAGTAATTGTGAACGAATGTCAATGTGTTCTGAATCAGGCGTGCTTTGGAATAGGTGTGTTTGAGAAATGACATGAAAAATCTGCAATCAAATGCATCGGGGCAATACTTTAAAAAAGAATTCTGATAAACGTTTCAGATTTTGTGCGCCGACAGATATGAACATTAGAGTTTTAATTTTTTTGGTTTTCATGTTAATATTAAGAGTGATACAAGTTGAGGGCTTGAAATTTGTACAAAGTAGTTAACAATGATGCTAATCAATAGGCAAAAGAAAGTTAATACAATTTTTAGAAAATAAATGATTAATCAACATTGTCCACGGTTGGCTTTTTTTTGGGACAAACCCTCGTACTATGTGTTAATGAAAACAAAGTTTACTTTTCCTAGGCACCTGATCACACCTCTTAGTGTGTTAAACTATTCTGTGTTTACCTCTGTATAAGAGTTTGTGGAATTGATTATGGATCGGATCTAATTGATCACAAAAGAACAAACTAGTTTGGGAGGTAACACGCACTCTCTATATGTCTTTCTTAATAATTTTCAGACGAGAAAAACTTTAGAGTAGAACATGTATCGTTGAATTATAGGTAATGATCTTCTATTGTGCATGGTGGTTTTTATGGGATTTAAGACAAAATAAGTTCTTTCTATAGATGTATTTGTTTATAGACCGCCCAGACAGGATTAATATTTATCTTGAGGTGGAATGATATAATCATTATAATGAATATGTAAATATAGCGATACAGCTATCAATCCTCAAAAGTTCAAAGGGACTATAAATAACAAGTTGGACAAACACGGTACCCTGGATGCACTGTGGAGGTCATGTGCATGGGGAGGACTAACAATCCCTGTCACACCCGCATTGAGCCAGTTTGTCTTGATCAGGTAACGGAGTAGTCCATTGTCAAAATCAGTACATGAAAAGAGGCTAACAATTGATATGAATGCATTTGACCTTTGAATGTGTTTTGCTTGAAAATGTTACTGAATTGAAATAGTTAACAAATTCGTTCCTTTGTTTTGGAATTTAGGAAACTAGAATTGAAATAAAAATAATTGTTGTTGATTAATGTAGTTAAAAATAAACTTTTCGATAACTAATAAGATATTTATTTTCATTTAATTTAATAATCTGTGATTGAAAAGGGAATAATAATACATGTATTTTCTTTATTGAACGAGGTAAACTAAATTATGGCAATGGGTAGATAAAACCATTAACTGAACAAATTAACTTTATTATTTTTTATCAAGAAATAAATCTCTTATTGAAACTAGCATAACAAGAAACACGAATGTATTTAACAGTGCAAAGCGCTTGTTTTTTATTTCCTCTTCATATATATTTGTACCCCTGCCATGTTAATATCTCGTGATATATGTCACGTTTTGTATGGCATGTGCCAGACCGTCAGTGTTTTTGCCGTGTAATACACACTGTTGAATTTTCATGAATGCAATAAGCATTACTGACCATCTCCGTGATGTTCCATATCCTTTAATCGGACAAAGCGAGGATACTGTCTGCGACGTTTAATGTCATATTAATTTGACGAATTGGAAAGTTTTACCTTTTGAAACCTATATGAACGTATTTCTTTTGAAGAAAAAGAATGACTTCCATTAAACCTGGTACCTTACAGGTCCAATATCGATATTAAACGACGTTCGCACTTGAGATTTTCGAGTAAATGGGTTTTTTTTAAATGTACTGCAATTTTTTATTTTTGTTTTCTAATTGAAGTATAATTTGGAATTAAAAAATAAACACTCAGGATGACATGCTTGTATTGAACTAAAATATTTTTAACATGACTATTTGCGATTAGGATTTACTCCAATTTATTATTTAAACTTGATTAGTCGGTGCTATCATAAAGAATAAACAATGCTAAAACCAATCATTCATAGAATAAGATACATATCATGCAATTCTACATATATACAGATATAAAAGAAGGGGATAAATATGACGCTTCTTGCACTGATGTATGAAAAATCAATAATATCAAAATTACATACATAAGTTCAAAAAGACATATTATGACCAACGTCATTTTTAAAAACATTTCACGTAATTTTCCAGAAGTCTTGGTCCTAAATATTTGCAGATGGAAATAAATAAAAGGGATGGTTATGGTCGTATTGGGGCGTAGAACATTTTAGGAAATCGGTGTTTGAAAAAAACATCAACGAAATTCTAAAGTACAGTATTTAAAACTATTCAAGTCTCAGGTACTTGTATTTTGAATTTTAAATCTGAAATTATGATGTATAGGGGTTATTAACAATAGAAGATATCATTGGTAATAGAAACTATAAACCCATGCGATTAGAACTTATTGATTAATGAAACACACCGTCACGAAAATCTAGTTCCCACCAAACCCTTTTCAAAAGGTTGGTTGAACAAATTTTCTTCAACGGTATAGGGATTCAGTAATAGATGTGTACTAATTTTTGCACCAATGGGATCAGGAATTGGAACCAGTAATATCTTTAGTAACTGGCATCCTACGCTGTTGTGCATCAAAAATTTCAGGACCACTTCTTAAAGTAAAAATTGGCGGAGTGACGAAGGTACTGATCTAATCAATTTGATCAGTTTTTTTTTCTGCAAGTCCGCCATAATCACTAGCTTAATTGGCAGGTGTGGTTGTATGCAGAATCATTTCATTTCTGGAGAGTCACTAATTTTTACAACATCTATACACAAATGCATTGCATAACTTGTCCATTTTTGAATGATAATCCCTTTACTTTTATTTCATTTGATATCAAACCCCGTCTTACTTTTATTTCGGCTAAGGGCTCACGGCGGCTGTAACCTGTCAAGCAGAGGATGCTTACTCCTCATGACATAGGATTCTGCCCTCGGCTTTCGGAGGTCCGTGTTGCCCTATCACCCGATTTGTAATATGTTCTTGGGACTGATTATATTTCACACGTTGCTTACTTAAGCCAATTTATATAGTAGCAGTTTTCATGATCCTATTCAATTTTCCAAGTCCAGATTTTATTTGGTCATGAAAAGAAATATATTTCTTTGGGTCTTTCGTATCTTAATTATATACCTTGTCTTTTTCCGCCAGAAAGGATTTTGTTCGTATCGGTCGCTCGACGTGTTTCTGTATATTTTGATTAAATTTACCATTTGTATATACATACATGTATAATTTTATCTTCTGGAGACTTACTCTTCGGGAACTGTGTGAAGTACTTAGTGTCAGTTGTGTTTTTCAGCGAACCGATCTCTTGCTCATGGAAGCGCTTCTCGCCAATGATCGAAAGTCGTGAGTTCGATTCCCGCACTCGGAATCAAGCCACATTAAACTGAGAATGTTAAAATATTTAGTGATTGCCTCTTCACCAAAAGTCGGCATTCAGAAGTAAGAAATCGCGGGTCTTTCGGATATGACCTTAAAAAGGCAGGTTGTTAGAGCGGCAATAGCCCTCATTGTCTAAAGCCATAAGTGCTAAGACTTGCTCCCCTCACCGCTGGTGTGTCTCAATATGAACTGGAAATTTATCACGGGAGGAACAAATAACCAATCTCAATCAAACAAGCAATGAACTTTCCCTTTTTTATTATCAGTTAAAAACAATATATCAACACTCCTGTGATCCAATTCCAAAGTGTTGTTGGTTCCAAATGAATGGTTTCAAATCCAGGATAAAAAAGCGCAGGCACCGAACAGTGACGCAATCTTACAAGTTCTATACGGAATGAAAATTAAAAGTTGGGCCAATACAGACCCCTGGACACATCAGAGCTGGGATCAGGTTGCCCAGGAGGAGTAAGCATCCTGTCGACTGGTCATTCTACCGTGAGTCTTATATGTTGACTGATTGTATTCATACCCTTTGTTTAGACTGTCATTTTTCCTACTAGATTTGACTAACGGTAATCCCGTTTTACTTTATTTCGATAAGGGCTCAGGCGGGTGTGACCGGTCAGCAGAGGATTGCTTACTTCTCCATGGCCCTGATCCTACCTTCGCTTTTGTCGGAGGTCCGTGTGCCCTACACTCGATTTTGGTATATGTTTTTTTGATTATGATTACGTTTTGACACATGTTAAACTTCGCCCTTTTTGTATCTTAATGTGGGTAAAACTGGAGTAGATTCCCGGTTAAAATCAAGTGGTAAAGACGAACCTGAAATTTGTCAGGATTTAATTTTACCGTGTTTTCTTCCTACATATACCATAATGTACTAAGAGTCTGTACTTTACCTTGATAATTCCGGAATGTGACTTTCAGCAAACGAATCACCTACATAACGCCAGTCTTGAAGATCTATTAGTCACGTCTTAAATAAACTATAAATCATTTGGCTACCACACGACGTCAGCTTTGCTGTCAGTTTGGAACATTTTTGTTGGTTATTTTGATTGATGTCCTAAAGTATGCAAAGACCGACTGTTTCCTACAAATTACCGTAGGTCAAGTAAGAGTAGATATTGAAATATTTCAATCCAGCCAGTGAGTAGATTGTGTTCGATCATCACTGTATATATAAATATCATGGGCAAGCGGCCGGGAGGTCTAATTCTAAGATTACTCAACTGTAAGAGATTGAAAAAAAATTGAATAACCCCCGACCTAGGAAGAGCAAAGTAAACTAGAACGATAAATGAAGAGTTTTGAACAGATTTGTTCAAATTTCTTTCTTCCCATGCAAAGCATGTGCTAACATTGGCAATATAGAAGAACATGATGCCCATCTTGCTAAACCAAACGCGTGTTTTTATAAACGATTTTTGATTCCCTGCATAAAACCCTCATAATTGGATAATTTTTTCTCAAAATGTATTGATTTTTTTTACGGAATTCCAAATTTGACTAAATGAACACATTATATCTGATTAGAACCATCATTTCTATAAATCTAAAATAAAATTCTGCTTTAAAACATATCGGTTGTACTTTGTTCTACCTAGGTTGGGGTTCTCCCTTTTTAATCCCTTTTGAGAAATGACTACAGCACTGGATCAAACAACAGACACAAACATACTACCATAAACTCAACCAAAGCCTTAAACTGATTCATAGAATATTTAATATATTAGGTCTCAAACACAAATATATATTTATTACATATTTCATAAAAGACAACATTATGAAAGTTAAGAAAATTCAATAAAAAAAATTAAGGGCATGTAAAGTGTAAAGGCGAAAGAAAACGAACAGTGATCAATCTCGTTAAGTCCTATATAGAATACAAACAAGAGTTGGGCAATTCACGGACCCCTGGAACAACACCAGAGGATGGGATTATGGATGCTTATTCAATAAACATTTCATAGTATTAATTTGTATTCTTATCTGAGTAGTATATAGTTAGACTAAATTCTAGATTCGTATGGATCCTTTGATTTTGTTTATAAGTGGACCGCACATCATTTTTTTATTTTTTTTTTGTGAATGAAACATCCATAATATTTTACTTTTTATTGAATGAAAAGTGATGTAACGAAACGCTAATTACTATATTGAAATACAAAATTCCAGAGCATTGTAGAAAGACAGAATCCTACGACACACAGAAGGTATGGTACAGGTGTCGAAGAAAGGGTAAACCTTTTTTCTTAATCTCTTTTCTCGAGTTGCTGATTACCGGTTAATGAGAAAAGGTCGACAGCAAAAACCGCTAACCAA
This sequence comes from Ostrea lurida, assembly GCA_903981925.1. Lineage (NCBI taxonomy): Eukaryota > Metazoa > Mollusca > Bivalvia > Ostreida > Ostreidae > Ostrea > Ostrea lurida. The sequence goes on along the minus strand of CAJDSM010035444.1, from coordinate 2,671 downwards.
ACAGCTCCAGTTTTTATAACTGTTTTTAGGCGTTCATCTGGACCCTGCATTCTAATGGTTTTTTCGGTGGCAAAGAGAGACAAAAATGGTTTTGGTTACAAGTAGATCGCTGATACAGGGATTCATGGCATTGCTCCGAGGCAACCGGAAGTGTACGCGGTTACTGGCTTACTGGGGTTTTATTTGTAAACAGTTCCCTATCCACAACTTCAATGTTTTCGCATAAAAAAAAAAAAAAAAAAAAAAAAAAAAAAACAAAAAAAAAAAAAAAAAAAAAAAAAAAAAAAAAAAAAATAAAAAAAAAAAAAAAAAAAAAAAAAAAAAAAAAAAAAAAAAAAAAAAAAAAAAAAAAAAAAAAAAAAAAAAAAAAAAAAAAAAAATAAAAAATAGCACGAAATGGATAAATGTTCGCTGTTTAACCTTCTTAATAATATCATTCTTTGTTTACCATATGATTGAAAGATGTTGGATTTCTTGAACACACGTTCATAATAGCAAAATATTTGAAAGTATCGTAGAAAATGGTAATTACTTGTGTTGATTTTTGTAAGCACTTATGAAGAATAGTCACTGATTCAATTAAATTTCATGTAATCAGAAATAAATTTTTCGTTGATGGTGTAGTACAGTCAACTTTTTTACGCTGTGACCCACCGAAATCGATCAATTATTAGATTATTAATACACAACTGCAAAAAAGAGACATATTTACATCAATATATTTGATTTGTCGAATTACCAAGAACAAAAATGCTCGACAATTGTAGATTAACGTACAAAAGGCCGTTAGATTTCTCAAAAAGTATTATCCGTCGGCCTACCTTATCATAATGACCTATGAAGATTGTAAATGGAAACAAACGTTTGTCTTATGCATAATGACAAAATTTGCAAATCTGCTAAGTACTACACACGTGGTCAACACAGACTTAAACACATTATACAGTGTAAGTGCGCACTACAATTCCCAAAAGAATTCAGTATAGCAACTTAAGTATGACATTTTTGTTGATTATACTAAATGACAAGACATCTGTAATTCTGGCATAGAGATATAAAGCTATACACGTTTTAAGTTTCTTATATCATAAAAGTAAATCTAGGAACTGTGAAATGCTGCTTAGTAATGACCTTCTTCCCTAGAGCATATATTTATGGGATCAAGTCATTTGACAACATGTTATTTCGTTACTGCAAGACGCAAAGCACAAATCAATCACTTGTGCTAACATGATCTCAAGAATATATCGTGTCCTCACACGTAGCAGAAATGTAAGGCAACGTTATACGAAGGTGATCAAATCTCGTCAGTCCCCAATAGAATCAAAAACAAGGAGTTAGGCAAACACGGACTACTGAAACTCAGAGCTGGGATCAGGTGTCTTGGGATACCCCTGTTGACAGGTCCAAACCCGCCTGAGCCATTTTCTTATCAGTAAACGGAGTAAATCCGTAGTTAAATAATTGGTATGGAAAAGACTTAAACATTTGCTATGAAACACTCAGACAGCATTTGATCAATGGCAGGCCATATTAGCAGACTTAATCGTTGTAACGACCATAGAATTTGAGAAATGCTGTCTTAAATAGTGACTGTTTAAACCCTGCACAACAGCTTCTTGTAAGTAGCCTGGCCCTTCGATTCAAAGAGAATGAAACAATACGCAGAACAAGCCTTGCATTCGAATAAGTTGATAAACAGTACAACCAATGCAGGTGATGGTGGGAAATATATAATAATACTATATAAGTAAGGATTGACGGTGAGAAGTTGAACAAATAAAAACTATACTCACTGAATAAAAACTCATAATATACGACTAGTATCTTCAGCATATATTGTATATGACTGATATAAAGAAAAATAAACTTTCACTGGGGGTACATAAATGCTACATAATTTTACAAATAACTCGAAATACGAAAATAAAACTTGCATAAAATATAAATAAACATTCTAGGTCTTGCAGTTACACATAAGTGGTTAGATTTTTCTAAATTATTCTAATCTAGGTCCTACGGCCAGAATATTTTTGTGAAATTTTAGACTCTTTGGCATGTTAAAGATATAAAGACAATTATGCATGATTAAGCAATTATGATAATTAAAGTATGGTTAACATTACATATATTCGAAGTAACACTTAACGCATAACCATAAAGCTGAATAAGCTTTTTTTAATGATTGATTATTTGTTGTTTTTCGTCCCGTGAGAATATTTTCACTCATATTGAGACGTCACCAATTGCCGTAAGGGGCTGCAAAGTTTAGACCTATGCTTAGCCACTCCGTTTTTAGCAGTGAGGGGTTCTTTGTGTGCCACAACAATGCTGCGACACGGGACCTCTTTTTAAGGTCATATCGAAAGACACCCGTGATCTCACTTTTAATATGCCGAGCTGTGGCGAAAGGAGCAATCACTACCTATTTTTCACGTCTTAAGGTTTGAGT
>CAJDSM010035440.1:0-11232 GCA_903981925.1 Ostrea lurida | reverse complement strand
CCATGCAAAGAAATGATATTTTTGAGGACAACTGTTGCGGATTACAACATACAATCAAACAATATGGTCAACGTTTTCAAGACCTGGAAACAAGTGTCCGTAATCAGAACAACTTTGTTGTCAATTTGAGGACCACGGATATGAAAAATACATGGACACTCATTACTAACAATTCGGATATTGTGAATCAGGAACTGAACACTTCTAGGCGAAAAGTACGAAAAACAGATTATTCGCTTGACAAATAACCTCTTAACACAGGAAAAAAATGAATACCACACACAAAAAAATAATCTAAGTATGAGTACTACATTTTACTAATAGAATATAAATTGGCGAAGTAAACATGTGTTTAACATAATCATAGTCCCCAAAAAAGCATAGATACAAGTCGAGTTTAGGGCAACACAAACCTCGACAAAAGCGAAGTCAGCATCAGGTGCTATGGAGGAGTAAGCATCCTCTGCTGACGGTCACACCCGCCGTGTGCCATATCCAATGCAAAAATCTGTTCATAGATAATCTACCCTCCCCTAAAAAGAGCCTTGCAGTACTGCACATAAATTACCACAGTGCAATTCACACCACGTGATGTCATAGAGAAAATGTACGTGAAGACGTGAAGGTCTATGGTCGAATTAGTAATAGAATTTCACTACAACTCACCTATTAAATATAAGCATCTAGCTGTATACGTAAAAATTTCTTCTGCCAAATTCTAAAATATTCCTCTTTGGTATATATACCAGTTTTATAATATGTTTATATATTACATGCACGTAAGTACAACCCAGATAGCAAGCCTTACATTGGCCCAACGTTGGTATATGGTTGGTAAATCGGCAACATATCGCAGTTGCAGAACGGCATTGGGCCAACATTGTCCGACGTTGTAATTATCACTTGGATATTGACATTGTTCCAACATTCGACCACATGTACACTTACATTATCACGTGGGATCATTGACATTGTTCCAACATCGGACCGACGTTGTTATTTTCAGTGTGGTGGATTGAATCGGTCCAATGTTGGACGGACATTGTTTAACCAATGTTTGGACAGTCATTGTACCAATGTTGATTTCAATATCTATAGCGTTCAACTGCTCGAGCACTGTTGGCACAAGCACACAGAACCAACGTTAAGGGTAAAAACACATTTTTAAAGTATTTTGATATAATGAACAAGTAAATGGCTATACACAATTAATTTTTAAATCTATTCAATATTTTGTTGCTCAAAGATGGAAAGGAACAATTAAATTCAAAACTTTAACTATTCGTTACAACTTCAACAGTTTAAAAACATGTTAAAAGCTTAGCCGTTCTCAACTTGCCACATAACTGTTCTGCACTCGTGACTGAAAGTCTCCCCGCCAAGAACTGTGATGTCACTGTCGCATCACAGATTTCTCTGTCTGATGCTTTTTCTTAGGAGACTATGGATGCCAGCAGACCGCATATAATATGTAAGCATGCCCCTATATATTTTTTTTAATTTGATTTCTTTATAGGCCTATTTAATAATTAAAATCTCTCCTCTCTCTCTCTCTCTCCTCTCTCTCTCTCTCTCTCTCTCTCTCTCTCTCTCTCTCTCTCTCTCCTCTCTCTTCTCTCTGCCTATATAGTTTATATCGGGTATCCATGCATTTGATTATATCCTCGGCCCTTAATAAATATTAATTTGATAATGTATTGTAATCATTTTGTTTCAGTCTGAGAGTTCGCAGAAAAAGACTATGCCGTTTAGACTAAGCTACGTATTCAGAGTTATGCATCGACAGGGAAGAAACAGAGACACCGATGTGAATTTCAAACTAATCATTGAAGTTTTGCAACATTGGTCCAGCATTGGCACAATGTTCAATAACTGCATTGGGCCTACATTTGGCCAACATTAAAATGTTGAATAACTGCGTTGGGCCTACCATTGGGCAACAATAGAGTAATTATTGTACACAATGGCCAAGGTAACGCCAACATGTTTGTGCAACGTTGCGCCGATGAGCAAATTGCATTGGCCCAACATAATTTTTCAACATCGGACCAACGTATCAGACAACTGTGGCCAACATTGGCAACGGCGGAATAATTGTTGTACAACATTGGGCCAACGTAACGCCAACAGTTGGTGCAACGTTGCACCGATGAGCAAAATTACATTGGCCCAACATAATTTTTCAACATCGGACCAACGTAAAAGACAACAGTGCCCAACATTGGGCCAATGTAAGTTTGCTATCTGGGAATATACAGTATTCATATTGACATGACACACAACGTGCACGCTTGCGTTTTAGAATGAACTTATTTATACAAAATGGAAAAGGTAAAGACAAAGAACATTGATTAATCTTAAACTAATACAAAATAAAATAAACGTTGGCAATTACGGATCCCTGGATAAGCATCCCCTGTCCCTTACATCCGTCACTGTTAAACAGTTTAATCTAAATGAGGGTCCAACAAAGCTTCAGTGCAATTTTTGGCCCAATCAGTAGTGGTACAAACTAAGTTGTTTATATTCAACCAGCGTCAGTTTCATCCATGGTATTTTCAGAGTTCAAACTAACTCCAATGATGAAGAAATTCGTGTATATAAAGAAATCAAATTAAGCATAAATAAAAATGATATTGATAAGCAATTCCATATATTTTATTCATAGTAATACAATGATCACAATCACAACAATCCCAAAAGGTTAAAAACCTTTGAAATGAAAAAAGTCCAAAAGGAGTAGGCCCACGGAGGTGTAAATCGGTGCTCTTTGGCTTGTGTCATAGCAATTGTTAAGTCGATCGTTATACATCAATTTAGACTACGGGTTACTCCGTTTACCTGACAAAGACCATGGACTCACGACAGGTGTGACTTGTCGACAGAGGATGCTTAATTTTCCTAGGCACCTGACCCCACCTGTGGTGTATCCATGGGTCCGTGCCCAGCTGTTGTTTTGTATTTTGTTTGGGACCGACGACATTGATCACTGTTCTTTATATTCGCCTTTTTCAGATATTGATAGGCTTGTAGAATACATTAAACGGTAATGTTATTCATTTCAAGTGGTAATGCTCATTAGTCTGGGCTTTTTACGCCCATAATCATAATCTTTGAAAATATTAATCTATTTCAATATTTTAGGGAATACTCATATCGGAGTTTAAAGGAGTGTCTCACTGTAGGCTATTTTTCTACGACGTTCTTTTTAAGACCATGTTTTAAATATTCTTCAGCCATTTACTCTTTTCCATTAATATCATTGGATGAATGATTTGTTTTCAGAGAGACTGCGTGAAGCTACTCCACATAACCTAATCACAAGCAATACCATAGCTTTCTATGCCATTATGTCAAGCAATTCTCCATCAATATCAGTACAATATCCTCTGAGGTTTGATGTCGTGAAAACCAATCAAGGAAATGCATACCACCCAACCACTGGAGTGTTTATGGTTCCAGAAAGCGGAATATATGTTTTCACTTGGACTATAAGAATTGCTGCCGATGACTATCACTCCACTGAGTTAATGGTTAACACCGAGTCAGAGGGCATTGTTCATCTAAACTCTCAAAAGACAACCAGTGAAGTCACAGGAATAGTAGTTGTCCATGTCAATAATGGGGATGACGTCTTTGTTAGAACGTACGGAATGTACAACCATGGCTTAGTAACGAGTGACCACCCAGGACGATCGTCATTCGCCGGATGGAAACTTACATGAACATCCATTGCAATAACAAAATGTAATTAAACATTTGTTATAATTAAACTTCATTTTTTCTGGTATGTATTTGATGTAGTTTCCAAAATGATTAACAAGATTAATCATAGTATCATTTGTTGACTCAATAATGGATCAGTACAGCAAGGAATGTTTTCTGAATATAATAAAGAAACATTGTGATCATGGACAATCACAAAAAGGATGACATATATATGTTTTTAATTCAGAAGCAGTAATTGATATAAAAGGCAAATTTAACATCGTGTCAAACGTAATCATAATGCATAAAAATATACAGAATCGAGTATAGAGCAACACGGACCTCCGACAAAAGCGAAGGTAGGATCAGGTGCCATGGAGGAGTAAGCATCCTCTGCTGACCGGTGAAACCCGCCGCGAGCCCTTAGTCGAAAAAAGTAAAAAGGACTACCCATAATCAAATCTAGTAGGAAAATGACAGTCTAACAAATGTATGAAACAAATCAGTCAACATATGACTTAGTGGTAATTTGTAATCGCAAACAAGGTCATTATAACGACCGTAGAATTTGCGAAAGGATGACTTTAAACGAGATTCGTTATAACCCTGCAACATCAATATTTGTGTTAGTAGTTGGCCTCGCTTTAAAAAGTCCTCGTATGCATAGCATGCTCTTGCGTATCGAATCAACTGGGAGATATACACACCAAAAGAAGGTGATAGTGGTATATTACTACATAGAAAAAGAAATGTGACGATTGCAAAGTTAATGTCATCACACTTATCATATAATGTAGTTGTCAGCCTGCCATTAGAGTCAATGTTAAGTAAAATATCCAAATATGAAGCAGATCTGTCAGATTCTGTGGTGTCCTTTATATCGAGTTCTTCGGGATATATCATATGGACATAATTGTTAAAATTATGATTGTTAATTGATACATGAAGCACGTCATCTATATACCTATATGCAAGGTTGAAGGACCACTGCAAGGATTTTTCTTGGTTTTTACCCGAAACATTTTTTTAACAAATTCTGATTATATAAATAAAAATAAGTCTGCCAATAAGGAGGCGCAATTAGTGCCCATAGGAATAACAACGCATTGTTGGAAGACCTGGTCTCCAAAGACTGCATAAATATTATCTATAAGAAACCCGAACATGCTCTTAATATCTACTTCAGAGTATTTGTGTTAGCATCAGAGTGTTTTCTAACAAAATATAATATCTTGTTCCAACGACTAGAAATTCGTTTTTTCTGGTGCCATTTTGTTTAAAAAGCAATTATATATAATCTTAAAAGGCCTAGATTTTAATTTATCGTGAGGAATCGTTGTGTAAAGTGTGAAGAAATCGTACGTTTTGATGCAGTACATTTTAGAAAAATTCTTGTGATTTTAGGTTATCCAAAAGCTCTTTAGAGTTTTCACATCCACATTTGATTGACACCACTTCTGGAATATGTAGTGGAACAGTATCTCTAAGAGACTCTTTATAGCTGTTAGTTAGTTTAGTTAAAAGTAAAGAAAGAGGCTTGGGAGAGCACTTACTGGAGCCAGCGATGTATTTTGTTTGTAAGGGTTTTTACAAATTCGGATCACCATATAAGGTATGATAATTGAAATTGATCCTGAATTCTTCGAATATTTGAAAGTATTTAAAACAGAAAGGTTTTGAAGAATTTCATGTTTTGCTGTAAATTGCTTAGAGTGTAAGTAGAATACCCAGATGTAAATCCTAGTTCATTTAAAAGTAGTAACTTTTACAAACAAAGACAATGTTGTTACTAGCATTTATCAAGTACAATATTTTCATATAGTCTATTTAACTCATTTACCACTTCTGGTTTCTTAAAAACAGAGCAATAAATAGTACACACTTTCCCCGTCAAATGGTGAAAACGGGATTTTAATAAATTCCGAATAGTTTTGATCAATTCAGACAACGTGTCAAGCTTCTCTCCCTCACATTTTGTCCAACGTCTGGCGTATTCTTCCACATAATTCATGATAGTCATGATTTTATGTCGGCATTTAAATGAGCGAGGTTCTCGGAATTTAGTACCTTTCAAAATAAGGGACATAAGATCCTCATTTTCGACTATATTTATAACCCCGTAATGATATGACCAGCGGGACTATAATTAAATGAGGAAGAGGAACATGTACACTTTGGAGGATTCCGTTGTAATTGTTCAATATCTAGGCACTGCAAAGCTATGTTTGTAATCAAATAATTTGGATGCAATAGTGGAATTATATCTATATGAAATACAAGCTTAAGGTGTGGATTTCATCTTAAAGTAAGGCAGAATACAGAACTGTATTTTTTTTATGATTGGGGATGTTGTTAATGTTGACAGCATCGATTCCTTTTTTGTCAAATTTGAGATGTAGGAATCGGCAAGGTTTCTGGAGTTCACTCTCATCATTGGTACGCGGTGGAACAAAGAGTCTGTGATAGGCAACATCCCCAATTATATAATCAAGTCTGTATTCCGGTGTTGAGGAATCCAAGTGACAGGTAGCTTTGTTTTTTTCTTGTAATTTATACAACATTTTCAAAGGGAGAGAGTAAAGTTTGTGCGTTTGCAGCAAAACATGTTCTGACTTAAAAGAACTAGACCACAACATCTGATGACATAAAAGGGATCCCTAGGTATTCGGTACTTCTTGCTTGTTTTAAGAGGGATATAAACTGGGCAAACTGCCGAGGTCCTGTGTCAGACAAGATAAAGATGAAAAGGTGAAGAAAAGGAACAGTGATCGATCTCATAAGTCCTATACTGGAATGCAAATTAAATGCTGGACAAGCATGTCCAATCTGATATACATGCTTCTACATGAACAATTTCTAGTAGTGGTCTTTAAGTCGACATTTCGATATACTGACATAGCTATTGATAATGAGGTTGTTCATTCATCTGGCGATTCAATATATCCCAGCGAACTAGAAATTAAGGACATCAGAGTCTTCCATATCTGCCTCATGCTTGGACATTTTATTAAACATTGACATTAAAGGCAAAATAATAATTCAATTTTATGACAAACGGAACGATTGCAGCTGGCCCTATCGTCACTTTTCCATATAATATTACATATTCAATCATTACATCTGCATATTGTGTGTATACTTCTCATCTCAAATTATTCGACACGCAAGAGCTTGTTCTTTGTTCTGCGTATGACCGGTTTTTGAATCGAGACGTTGATCACTTTTACTTTCATGTTTCGGATTTCCAACATTTCGGTTTGAGCGTCGCTGGGGAGACATAATTTGTCGGGGTGCGCATCTGGTGCATAAAAATTGGTAACGTATATGATTTATGCTACTTACAAGCACGTTGTTGTTGCATGAGTTTCCACAGTCACGTTTAAAGGCTGCATTTCGTATATACTATGGTCTTTATAACGATTTAACAGTATGACCTGCCATCGGGTCATATGCTGTCTGATGTGTTTCATAGGAATTGTTAAGCCGTTTTACATAAACTGATCTGACTACGGATGGCTCCGTTCACCCGATCAAGGCAATGGGCTCAAGGCGATTTGACCCCTGGTGTGTCCAGGGGTCCGTGTTTGCCCAACTCTTGTTTTTGTATTCTATTTGGGACTTACGAGATTGATCACTGTTCGTTATGTTTGCCTTTACATACCAGAGGTGGGATCAGATGCGGAGTCGTAAACATCCCCTGTCGATCGGTTACACCCTCGTGAACCCTATATCTTGATCAGGTGAACTAAGTAGTCCATAGTGAAAGCCAGTGTTAAAATCCTTCCCACTAAAAGGCCGCAAGCACCAAGTACAGGTCTAAATGTTGCATCTCTTTATCAATGAACGTAACATCTATATAGGAATAAAATATTTTAGAGAGGGATATTAAGCAATATACAATAAACCAACCTAAAACAGAGTGGAGGACACCAAAGCTTATAGTTCCATTTCATTATATTGTTCTGCTACATGAATACCCCATATATCCATCATAATGGTGAAGTTTCTCTTTATGAAAAGATGAACATAACGAAGTTGCTCATCTCATATTTCTATATAAAGAATACAAAAACCAGAGGTGGAATCAGTAATATAGGAAAGTTATGTCGTGATCAGGTTCATATGAAATCGGTCTAATCAGCAGTAAAACTATATCAAACAACAATTGTGCTGCATTTCAAAGAATAGCATTAGAAATTGAAATTCACATTATAAACACTCAATACAATTTCACAAAGAATACCTAATTGATTGAAACAACAAATTACATAATGTATCCAATGTAATGTTCTTTCTACACTGACTATATGGGCATTTTCTTGAAATTTAAATGTTCTTGTTCTCCTATATTTTGACATATGTTTTACGCAATGCTCTTCTAGATGGAGTACTTAGATCCCGCAAACTCTTTGGAGTATGCACTCTCTTCTTTATGTACTGTATGCCCTACCAGTATGAGCCCTGATATGGCATTTCTGTGCAGTGACAGATTGCAATGTACTTTAATTTGTACAATCATATCCGCAAATTATTGCATTATCTAGTAAGTGTTGCAAGTAATTACATGAATTATAAATAGAACCTTACTATATTTTCAGCTATCAAGAGTATTGTGGGTGGGTGTGTGGGTGGGTGTGTGTGCGTGTGCGGGCGGGCGGGCGTGCGTGCAGGTGTTTTCAAGTGTTTCAAGAACATATAAAAGTTTAGTTTAGCGAACAATTATTCATGTTCACAAGACCGGCAGTCCGCGCTTTGCAAACAGATAAGCGAAAGGTATAACATACTGTCAATAATTTCTTATCTGTCTTACAGTTTAAGTAGAAAGATGATCGCGGCTGTATTATGTCTGTTGTCCTTTTGTCATGCTTTTGACACAATTAACTCACTTCCAAATGGATTCGATGAAGACCTGAAGCTAGCAGAAAGAGTGGCGGTACTGGAGAGAATGATCGTTAATCAACGGTTTGATATCTGGCACGACGATGTCACAGATCGAGGAAGCCATCACACTACAAGTCTCATTCGTGATATGGAAAGTCGAATACGTACTCTCGAAAATAAAGTCAATGATCAGGAAGTGCAAATTACTAAACTTAAAAACTCAGAAGAGCAAAATCATTCTCTGAAGAAAACTGTCGGGGATTTGAAACGTGTTTTGATAGAATATGGTGACCGTTTTAAAGAATTGGAAACAAAAATTGATGATCAGAAAAGAATCATTGCTGACCTTCAGCGAAATGTGTTTGAGAATGGACATGAAGCACGTATGGACTCTCAAATTTACGATTCGGATATTGTGGATCAAGAATTGAATAACTCTAGTTTTACAAAAACGAGGGACTGGAATAGAAACTCGAAAACAGAAACCCCTGACCCTGGAAAACAACACAATCAGATAGGAATACAACGTAAGAGTAATTGAACTATGTTACATTTAGTTAAATAAGTCCATTCAAAGTAAGCATCATTATCTCATCATAGTTTAACATTTCTCTCTTACGTTTATAGTAACATTCTGTTCTAATCCGATTATTTGGAGATTCGAATAATTACAATGTAGCAATATTTCAACTCGAAAAATTCAATGTAAAGTTTTCCCCAGAGAGAAAGGCATTTTGTGGTGCTCTAAAATTTAAATTTGAATGGCGCATTTTTACGACTTGCATATTTCTTCATTTTATACGCGAACTCGCTGTTGACCATCAGAAAAATGGACACCACAGAATCTGACAGATCTGCTTCATATTTGGATATGTTACTTAACATTGACTCTAATGGCAGACTGACAACTACATTAAATGATAAGCGTGATGACTTTAACTTTGCAATCGTCAACTTTCCTTTTCTATGTAGTAATATACCACTATCACCTGCTTATGGTGTGTATATCTCCCAGTTGATTCGATACGCAAGAACATGCTACGTGTATGCGGACTTTTTAAAGCGAGGCCAACTACTAACAAAAAAGTTGATGCTGCAGGGTTATAACGAATCTCGTTTAAAGTCATCATTTCGCAAATTCTACGGTCGCTATAATGACCTTGTTTGCGATTACAAATTATCACTAAGTCATATGTTGACTGATTTGTTTCATACCCTTTGTTAGACTGTCATTTTTTTACTGGGTTTGACTACGGGTAATCCCGTTTACTTTATTTCGACTAAGAGCTCACGGCGGGTGTGACCGGTCAGCAGAGGATGCTTACTCCTCCATGGCACCTGATCCTACCTTCGCTTTTGTCGGAGGTCCGTGTTGCCCTACACTCGATTTTGTATATGTTTTTTTGCATTATGATTACGTTTGACACAATGTTAATTTCGCCTTTTTGTATTATTCTATTCAAGTTTCTGTGGTTGATGGATGTTCCTCATATATGCAAATGTTTTCGCTAAGGAAATCTAATAATTTTCTAAAGCTAGTTCTGACTATTTGTTTATTAAATGGCTGGTTGATTTCAGGGAGGCTGCTTGCTACCATTCCACATACCCCAGATACAAGCAACACCATTGCATTCTATGCCATCATGTCTACAGACACCCCATCAATAACCGTGCAATATCCTCTAAGATTTGATGTTGTGAAAACCAATCAAGGAAACGCTTACCATCCTACCACAGGGGTTTTTATGGTTCCGCAAACCGGAATATATGTGTTTACTTGGACAATAAGAATATATGGCGCTAACAGACACTCTACAGAGTTAATGGTAAACACTGAATCAATGGGTATTGTGCATTTGAGTACTGGTGGAACAACAAGCGGTGAAGTCACTGGCATTGTAGTTGTCCATGCCAATAATGGTGACGATGTCTTCGTTAGAACTTACGGAAACTACAATGCTGGCACTATTACTAGTGACCATGGAGGACGATCGTCATTCGCCGGGTGGAGGCTGACATAAATCTATACCGAAAACCAAATTATATTGATATGTATTTTGTGCGAAATGCGCGTTCCCAATAAAATACTAAAATCCATCTGTATTGTATGGGTAATATACTTCAACTGTGAAAATGTGTTTGGTTGCGTAAAGTGTGATTTTGAAAAAAGGAAATTATTTGCAATATTTTCAAAAATTGTTTTATTCTTACCCATAAAAGGTCTCAATTTGATTGTTTTAAATCCTTGTGAGAATATTTCTCTCATACCATCAGAAAGGTGAAACCCACAATTTTGGATATGTCTATGGTGAGCGATCTCATCCGAAAAACTAGCGAGTCTTGCTCCTAAGTATCGAACGTTTAGGAGAAGGAACACTCTATACTTATTTTGATATTAGTTTTGAAGCGGATATATTACAATCGGAACTTAAAGGGGCATGGACACGTTCTGAGCTAAAAATGTTCAAATTTTAGATTTCCATTTTTAATGTTTACACTGCTCACTTAGGGTATTTCTAATGGTCAGCAAAATTTGAACGTCATTTGTTGAGTTACAAGAGAGATAAAGCACTTACAATTCTTCACAATGTAAACAAGGTGTAGCGATGGTAAAACGATAAACGAGAAAGACGCTTTCAACGT
>CAJDSM010035435.1:0-15464 GCA_903981925.1 Ostrea lurida | reverse complement strand
TGTAGTGTTTTATTCTGCATGATAATGTAGGGTGACCTGTGGTCATATTTCAGCGCACAAATTATCCCTCTGCACATGCGTTGTTTTTGTAATTGAGAACATTCTGGATACCAAGCCCCACCCAATACAACAGGATTACCAAGCCCAACCCAATACAATATGGTAACTTGATTCCCAGCTCTTTCTTCACTTAGCAGTAGTGATAGTGATTTGCGTAATTATTTACCCTCGTTTTGAATTCTGTATTGTCCATCAGTCGTTTGACAGGATATCCCTTGCGAACACGTGTGGTGTACAACACTTTGTTTTTGTGATGAATGAGAACACGAACAGTCTGTCTGGTGTGTGACGTGCCTAAAACGGAATCTTTAATTCACTATCAAAAAGTATAACCTGTCTAATTCAATATTACTATAGAAGAATAAACTACGAACAAATTGTGCACATGTAACTGGGTTTTACATGTATGTGTCTTAACGATTACTGTGTATTGTTCTAAAGTACTGCAACGTGCATACAAATTGGCGAAGTTAACATTGTATTAAATGTAATCATAGCCCCCCCCCCCCCCAATATATACAAAGTCGAGTGTAGGGCAACACTGACCACCGACAAAAGCGAAGAAAGGACCAGGCGCCATGGAGGAGTAAGCATCCTCTGCTGACCGGTACACCCAACCATGAGCTAGTCGAAATAGAAGTAAACGGGATTACCCGTCGTCCAAATCGTAGATACACAAATGAGTCTATAAAAGGGTATAAAGAGAAGAGCCAACATATGACTTAAGTGATAAGTTTGTATCGCAAACAAGGTCATTATTATAATCCGCGTAGGATTGCGAAAATGAATGACTTAAAACAGATTCGTTTAAAACCCTGCAATGATTTAAAAAGAAAGCCATTTGGATGTACATGTATTTTCTTAGTATTGAAGAACTCTGAGTGCAATTAAATGCAATCTATGGACGGTGATGACGTAAGTAGCAACATTAAGGAGGGAATTTTGTGTGATTCAAGCACTCTAAAATAAAAACGCATTCATTCTCTTCTTCAGACTTTCGTGTACTGCAATTTTGATAATACAAGAGGCAATAATAATGCATTTAATCAATACCAATATACTGACAGACTGACATCTCCTTTATTAATGGCAAGTCATCATGACTTCATGATTCAAAGTACCATACACAGAGTAAGAATTGGAAACAAAATTGGCAAGCGCGACTTAAATAGATGATATGGTGGTAGTTATAGAATTTTGTTTTACGGTTTTATATCGTACTTAGAGTTTAGTTGATTTAGATTTCTCATTCATCCATCTATTCACGCGCGGCGCTACTAACTTCTGTGTTTTGTGCATCGACCTAAACACTCATATTTCAAACAGGTACATTTTTATAGGTAGTGTACTTGGTTTAAATTTCTACAGGCTGGTTATAGGTATTTCGGCCAATGAGGGGCCCTGGCGGGAATTCAGGGTGCTTAGAAGTATTTTTGTTGTGAGCAGAACTTTATCAGTGAGTTGTTGATTAAAGTCAGTCTTAACGAAGGGTGTTACTGCTGCACTTTAGCAAATCTAACTACATGTATTTGGACAGTGTGTCAAATAAAAGGTTTACCTTTATATATGAAATCACTGATTTATTTCTGTAGGACATTAATCAACGAGAAAATTATTTAACGAAATTAGAATTCCTAAACTTGTATGAAAGAAGAAAATGCATGTTAGTAATTGTTATGAATGCCTCTTTAATTTGTGTCCTTAAATACCAAGAGTTTATGAATATTGTTTTAACTGAGGTCAAAAAATAAAGTATATAATTGACTTATATAATTACATAACATTTTAATAGCAGCAATTGTAAATCACAGGCTAATGACCAATTCCTATTAAATGAATGTTCTGTGTAGTTGTGATTGTCGAAAACTCTTTGTGTTGTATCGTTGTTTGTATGCTTATATGCTGTAATTGTTGTTTTAGGGTATTTATTTTCATTTTCCATTATTTCCATTACACCTGAATAAATAAACACACAACTTTGCCATCTTATGTAATTCATCTACAAGACCAGTTACAATTTTAATAATATAAAAAACAGCATTTATTTAACATCTACATTATTGGATTTAAATCTTAATTGTGATATTTGATAATCTGACATAATTTGATATTTCATTATATTGTCTTTATATTACTTGTTCGTTAAGATAAGGCATAGAGAAAGTCATCAATTGATATTTCTTTATATGGTTTTTATATTACAAGAGTTTGGAAAAACTAATAAGATAAAGTTCTGGGATAACCGTGATATTTGATGATAATACCATTCATTAACTGTATTTTTATTCATTTCCATAGTGACGATAGAATACTGCTATATAATTGATTATAGGTCAGAATTTTTTAGTCTACGTAGATATATTTTCTTTAATATTTTTACAACGATCTCTATTTTCACAATTATGTCTATTTGATATAAATTATCCCGAAGAACTCGATATAAAGGACACCACATAATCTGACATATCTGCTTCATATTTGGATATTTTACGGAACATTAACTCTAATGACAGGCTGACAACTACATTATATGATAAGCGTGATGACTTTTAACTTTGCAATCGTCAACTTTCCCTTTCTGTGTAGTAATATACCACTATCACCTGCTTATGGTGTGTATATCTCTCAGTTGAGTCGATATCCAAGAGCATCCAATGCGTATGAGGACTTTTTAAAGCGAAGATAACTACTAACAAAAAAGTTGATGTTGGAATGTTATAACGAATCTCGTTTAAAATTATCCATTTCGCAATTTCTACGGTCGCTATAATGACCTTGTGGGCGATTAACAACATATGTTTGACTGATTTGTTTCATACCTTTGTTAGGCTGTTTTTTCCTACTAGATTTGATACGGGTAATCCCGTTTATCTTATTTCGACTAAGGGCTCACGGCGGGTTGTGAACAGGTCAGCAAGGATGCTTATCCTCATGGCACCTGATCCTACCTTTGCTTTGTCGGAGGTCCTTGTTACCTACACTCGATTTTGTATATGCTTTTTGGGGATTGATTGCAGTTTGACCACGAGTTAACTTCGCCTTTTTGTATCTTAACGATGGAAGAACACCATCGTCACAAGAAATGTCATGCTAACATGATAGATTATATTGTATTTCTGTCAGAAGAAAACAGATCGTAAACAATGTTGTTTTTTGTTAATTCCACTCAGTTAGTCAGTGTGATAGATAAGAAATATAAAATGTTAATATTTTTATATAATATTTATAGAAGGCAATATCTATATACTTGATGTTTATACATGTATAATTGGTCTTACTCATGTTGTTCATCCGCCATTCTGTTGATCTTTCCAAATCATTCCATGTTGAGGTTTCATACATGCAACCTTAAAAGAGGATTATCAATGTATGAAGTTGTTTGAGGAATACTAAAAACTTGCAACACAGAAATATTTGAAATGATGTGTGCCTTACAATCAAACACTGGATGATGTAAGGCTTCCAAAACACTAGCACGTGACGTTACATCCGGGTCTAACATCCACATCAGCAAATCCTTTAGATGAAGGAGGAGCCGGCTCGCTGGGAGATTGTCTTTAACCAGTTCATCAGAGATCACACGACCATTCAGCAGACTCTGGAAAAATAGCAATGGCTTAGAAAATTCAGTAAGTAGGAAAGTTTTTATAAAACCAGTATGTTTAAATCTTAAAAGGTGATAGGGGAAGAGTCAGGGAAAATAAAATACTGTTTGTCGTTTACATAAGCTGATATAAACATTTTCTTGTTACATGCAATATAATGTATTTTTTTCTCTCTAACCAATGCCAACTTTCATAGAACAAAACACTTTTAGGTAAAACGAATCCTATATCGTTTAGAGGGTTTCTTGAAATCGACACAATTTCAAGAAATGCAGCGGAGATTTAAACTGACTAAAAGAACTAAATTATACAGTTTCAAGATAAAAGTGTGCTACAGAAATTGTCTTCAAATAATCTAGAGAAGCATTNCCAAAAATTATACAGTTTCAAGATAAAAGTGTGCTTCACTCTATAAAATAACATAAATTGTCTTCAAATAATCTAGAGAAGCATTTATATACTGATCTATTTATATCCACACCTGTTTATAATCTTCCTTTCTCTGTCCTCGATCACAGCTCTCCCACAGGTCGCCAAACACAAAATGTCCGTTCAGGTTGGACAAAATGGCACATGCAAGTGTCCAAATGTCGTGTTTTCCGAGATCCATTTCGCCCTCATTACGTCCAGTGATCATCTCTGGTGGATAAAATCGCTTGGTCCCGTCTACAAGATCACGGTTAAACAAGAATACTTATTTTAACGCAAGTTGAATTTCGTTTTTAAAATTTCATTAGAGACCCAATTTAATGCTATTCCTCTACATCCTGAAATATATTCCAAANAGCAAGATGAATTTTGTTTTTAAAATTTCATTAGAGACCAAATTTAATATATTATTCCTCTACATCCTGAAATATATTCCAAACTTTCATTACGAACATATCAATAAATGTCATGTTGATATTGATGAATCTTGGTTGGAACATGCATCATGAGAAAGCAAGGTATACAATCTTACTGTTATAGTTCTGATTGGCTTGGTTGGCACATTTAGTGGAGCCCCAGTCTAATAGTGTGGCTGAATAGGGATCCCCTTTGTGGGTAAAGACGATGTTTTCCTCTGAAATAAATTAAATATCCATCTAGACAATCTTCTTAGAAAGTTTAGCTTGTGACGCCTCAATATGAATAAACAATTGTCATTGGGACATAGATGTGCAACCAACCAACATATTCTATATACTGCTTATACTTTTACATTTTTAATAAAAAAGATATTATATAGAATATAAGCATCATACTTATTCAAATTCTTCATACCTTTTATATCAAAATGGAAAATTCCAAGGAGATGGAGTTCATGTAGGATTTTTAGAAGCCGATGAAGTACAGCTACTAAAAATTGAACATTTTTTTCTGGAAAGTTCCTATGAGTTTCCAACGTTCCACCTACAATTAAATTCAACATAGAAGAAATGGAAGTGCACATGTCCCCTGAATAAGAGTGTGGAATGTGTAAACTATTGGTAATCAATAAAATACAGACCCTAAACCGTGCTACTACACCACTTGCACGGTACGGTTCGGTACGCTTCTTGCGCGATACGGTTCGTTTCTTGCACGGTACGGTTCGCTTCTTGCGCGGTACGGTTCATTTCTTGCACGGTACGGTTCGGTACACTTCTGAGGTGTAGTAGTACGGTTTAGGGTCTGTATATACTGCACTATATATGTATAATACATCAAATTATATAAAGATGTATCATACAATCTTAATAACTTGAAAATATTAGTAAAAGATAAAATATATACATGATCAAGACAATGGGGGCACTGTGTGTGTGACCGGTAAAGAAGGGATGCTTACTCCTCCTAGACAACTTATCCCTCTTTGGTGTGTCCAGGGGTCCGTGTTTGCCCAACCCTTGTTTTGCATTCAATTTGGGACTTGCGAGATTGATTAGCTGTTCGTTATCTTTACTTTATACTGCACTATGAATAATACGCCATTTTCGATGATAAAGAAATATGATGTGTTTAGAATCTTATTATATACAACTCTTGAACAGCGGGCAGAATGGACCTAGAGTCCGTGGGACATAATGGACCTTTGAGTAGTGGGAAGATAAACTGTTCTGCTAGATTGTAAATTTAAGGATTACAGAATGTCCATGAAAGAAACTGTATAAAGTGGATGCATAAACCAGTTATGATTCCTTAGCTTTCATACGGAGCAGCAAAGAAATGACCTTTATAAATACATTACATGTAATTCTGCCTGACTATTATATTACTACTGTGTTATCATCATTATGCTTATGCAGTTATAGTCATATACCGCATCAAACAACATTGTTCGGCCCTTACCTTGTACCAAGATTCTACTTGAAGCATCATTGAAACATGCGTATTATCTGAAGACATGTACAACTAACAATATGTCTCAACATCATTACCCTTTGCATATTCCACTATCACGGACACTTCCTTCGACTTCCACCACAATCCCATATACATCCCATAATGCGTGTATATGCGTGCCATGCGAAGATGTACTTTTTCTCCCTCCCCTCATTTAAACTTTGACCTTAGACACTGTAAAAATGCATTTACATATAGAGGGGTAAATACCGTACATGATGTAAAATATACAGAAGTACATTCCGTTTATGATTGCAAAATTTGACGAACCATTCAAAAGGTGTTAGTAAATAGTAATATACTCTTTATACTCCTTTTATATCAAGACTAGTATCACAGTAATAAATTGCATTACAAATATAGTTTGGTTTGATGGGGATCTAAAAATTAATTAAGAAATATTCATATAAACATCGTTATGATTCCTTTTAGAAAATGTGTAACAGCACCTTTTTTACAACGAATGGCTTTCCTCCCTCCCCTCCTTTACACACACAGAGGTATGCGCTTCCGTGTCCCCCAGATCCCAGTCTTTTGAGATCCTCATATTCGTGGTTAATTCTGAATTCTCCCTTTTCGTTCACCAGTCTTTGAATCAACTACAACACATTAAATACACGTACAATGTACTGAAAAGTAAAGACTTTATCTCGCGATTTACCAGTGGTAATTTCGTGGCGACTAGTTTTCGCGATCGACATTATCTTAACTAGAAGAAGCATTTCAGAACTGGTTGGTGGCGAGAAATATTTGTAATAAAGTTGGTTCACAATACTTTGTAATCCAATATATTTTATTCTTTGGTTCAGCTGCCCATTCATATATACCTACCTTGTTCCTGAATACCAGTCCACAGTGGTTTTCAAGACTGTTGTTTTTCAACCGTAACAGGTAATCCACCAAATATGATGCGTCCCCAGCGGTAACGGTCCTGGCATATGGAGGTTGAAGAAGACCTTTATTTCTAAGAGCACTACTGGCTTTAAAAAGGTTCTGATAACAGTCCGGTTCTACTGTTATGATGTGAGTTGCATGTTGCGGTCTGTCGTTACCTTGTCCAGGCGTTTCTCTGGAAGAACTATTTAAAATGTCTCATCCAGTTTTTTTAATACGTGCAGCCGTGATATTCAAGTTCAATCACTCATGGCCAGTGTGGACGAGTTCGGCAGCATTCGCTCTCTCTGTGACCTTGTTGTGCAAATGGGAGGCAAATTTCGAAAATAGTCCGTTGAACGGGATTCCACCAGTATTCCAAAGTTATTTCGCGAGAAGAGGAGTCAATTATGCAAGTACATTTTGGGTATGGCCATTTGTTTCATTTTCAATCTCGGAATAGAATTTACGAACACTATACACTGGGAGAAGTTTCATAGAACGTGTCTGCTCCGTCTGCAGATTTTCATGATTTTGATTAAGCGCCTGTACATATGTCTCGTGATATTCATTCATTTCGTCCAATGTTTGTTTCGACTGAGTACCATAAGCACTGTCTGACGGCAAATTTTGCGGAAGGTCGTCGCATCTTTTTATTTCTTGTGGAAGATAATAATCGGGATCGTTTTCAGTTGAATCGTCCGAATTGTTTGACACAGCCAGATTAGCGTGGGATGCAATATCAAAATTATCTTTGAACTTGCATGCTGGTTCGACTGCGTACCAGAACAACTGTTTTTGACGGCCCAGATGTTCGTCTTTCATGAATTGCTTTCCACTTTCAGGTTGCGGGACATTCTGTGATAAATCTGAAGAACCATAATACTCTCTGGGTCTAATTGCTTTTGTGTCACACTTTTTGTGCTTTTTTCTATTTTCCGACATGGCCATAGGATTGGACTTCGGGGGAGGTAGAATAGACCACTTCGAATAAAATGGAGAGTTGCTGTTTCTCATCGGTGTCATATTTCTTTGTAATCTTGAAGGAAGATCGGTTGTATTCAGTTGCCGCTGGTGCACCTCTGGTATTGCACGATATAAAGGAAAATTGATCATCTGTATAACTGATGTGGCAGTCAAATACAAAGATATATGACGTTGTCCCTCAGAAGCACTACCCAATAGTGATAAATTTAGGCGTATTTCTGTTGGTGTTACTTCCTCGAGTAAAAACCTAACTGATCGTGTCCCTGGGTACGCGTGTACAAGCGCCTCTATCATATCATTCAAATGTTCATATTCTCCATTTTTAAAGTGGATCAATATGTTATCACAAAATGGCAATATGCTATCACAAAATGGAATTCTGAGTGCGCGATTGTGATCAAGAAGGCGCTTCTTGTGCCTTTTCTTACCGACAGCATCTAGTCCAGGAATGTCGACAATTTTCTCAAAACTGTATTCTATGGGATCGTCTTCCACATCTGAAGACACACTTATGGAAGTGGTCCTTGCAGTTGCAGTCAATGTACAGTTTAGTTTTGTTTTCAGCAATTGGCAGATTTCCGAATGATCTGTGGCATGGCTGAATCTTTTAGATAACATATTGCCAGGTGATTCTGATTCCCTTTCTGTCGCTTGTGATGGATTTTCGTTGAAAAATTCACAAGATTTGTCAATAAAATTCATCTCCAAGTTCCTTGTAGGATGATTCGTATCGTGAGCAACCCTGTCAATCATATTTTCGGATGTGTTACATGCATTTGCAGTAGAATGTTTAATCGGGCTTATGTTGGATAATTCATCAGGGGGAGAAATATCGTACAATGGAGGACTACTGCAACTTTGAGAATCCTCAACAGGAACCACTGTGTGATCCTTTCCCTTATCATGTATTGATTTTTCATCATTGTTTGACTGATTTGATGTTTTTTTCCTGGTGGATTCTCTACTAAAAAGCTCTGGGCGGTTGTATCCTACTTCTGGTACATGGGATGAACATTGTTGACTTTGCTTACAATTATCTCTCTGCTCAGTAGCTTGAAGGGAGGAAGTTGGGAATGAAACCATGTATACAGCACGTTCTACCAGACCGATGTTTGGGAAAGGCATTGTATCTGACAAAGCGAATTTTTTCAAGTTTCGTGGTCGTAGTTTTGGTGGTATGCAGCAGATCATCGGGCATTTATTGAATACTTTATCAGGGAAACCAGCTCCTCTGTCGAACTGTTTCACGCATGCTTGTAACTTTGGAAAACCCTCTTTACATACCGATCCGGAAACTTCCATCTGCGCAATATGCTCTTTATATTCCTCTCGCGTTGAGGGACCGTTTTTCTGTCTAAATACAGCCTTACAGTTTTTATCGTACTCGAATTCTACTCGATTAGTTGAGGCCAATCCATTCTGCATGAAGTACTCCCAAAGGTTCACTCGAATAGTTGCGATTTGCAATGGAAAGTACAGCCATTCTGCGAAAAGTATGTAAAACGTTATGTTAACTACCAGGTTTTCGTTCAGATGGAACTTCAGTAACATGAAGAATCTCTGCTTGTTTTGGCTTATCAAAACCGGAACAATGGCTTCCACGAAGGAGCTAGTTGCAAAGTATTGTGGTTCAAAGTACGATAATCCACTGCCACTAGCATTGGGGAGAGCATGTTTAGTCCCTCCTGTGTCTATTTCCATGACTTCTTCCCTGTCTTTTCTACTTTGAACAACTTTTAATTCTCTTTCCTGGTTGTCATTTTCTTCGTCAGAATCGGGTAAGAAATCGCTTGATTGGAGAGTGTCATTGTCAATAGCTGTAGACTTGTCATTGTCACAATCTTCCTCCAAGTGGTCAAGGTCGGTGACCTCATTCACGAAAGATGACTTTCGTGTGTGGTCCATCTATTCATAAAAAATAATATAATAAATGAATTACATAATCAGTATTTACACCGAAAATCAAAATCAATAAAATTACTTTTGCAGACAATTAAGGGCAACTGGCCCTCTGCTAGAGTCTCGGTTTCCTTTTCTTCTTTGTTTTGCTGATGGCATAGTGATACATTGCAATAAAACTAAAAGACATGCATTCTCATGAAACAATCTGCAAAATGCATGCTGAAGGTACCCATCAAATAAAGAAAGGAATCATACATTGGGAGTTGTAATTGTTTAATATCACAACATAGAAATATGAGCACTTTTAAAAACCCAATGTGTATTGCTGTAGGTGTAGATCAAATAAAAGAAAAAGTTGGGGTAACCATATTTTTCCGTTACAATAACCTTAAGATTCATATTCATATCTAGTTCTAAGAGGTTTAGTACTATTACTGCAACTCGAATATAATCAGTAATAATTTCAAAAGAAAGATAACTAATGTCAGCCTGGTAAATTATATCATTTGGGAGGATTGTTGGTTAGTGCATGTAGATAACGGCCCAAATTTACTACCTCCTTTCTTCGCAAAAGTGTAATGGGTTATCCTGAAATTATCTAAAGTGTACAATGCACTCCAAGTTTACTGAAACAAATGAAAAACGCTACATTAAGATATAAAATGGCGAAGTAACAATGTATTAAACGTTATCATAGTCCAAAAAACCCATACAAAATCGAGTGTAGGGCAAAACCAACCTCCGACAAAATCGAAAGCATGATCAGGTGCCATGGAGGAGTAAGCATCCTCTGCTGACCGGTCAAACCCGCCGTGAGCCCGTAGTCGAAACAAAAGTAAATGGGGTTACCCGTCGTCAAATCTAGTAAGAAAATGACAGTCTAACAAAGGGTATGAAACAAATCAGTCAACATATGACTTAGTGATAATTTGTAATTGCAAACAAGGTCATTATAGCGACCGTAGAATTTGCGAAATGATGACTTTAAACGAGATTCGTTATAACCCTGCAACATCAACTTATTGGTTAGTAGTTGGCCTCGCTTTAAAAAGTCCTCATACGCATGGCATGCCCTTGCGTATCGAATCAACTGAGAGACATACACACCATAAGCAGGTGATAGTGGTATATTACTACATATACATGTACGTCTCCCTCGTTAAAACCTTCATTACATAAGTTACAGCAATTAATATCATTTTAAGACCCTTTGGTCTGTGTGTCTGTCTATTTATCTGCAATGACGTTAACCGTCACTATACACATGTAACTTTTGCCTGAGTCGATGGTGATAGTGCCTTCAAATTTACACTCTTTATTACGAGACTTTTTATGGTACCGAATTTAATCACCATAAACTCGGGCTTTGACGTACTTTTGAAAAATAATTAAGATTAGCTATACTATTTGACTGAATATTGTGATGTAGTTTCATTACTAATTTTGAAAAAAAATTGTAAACATGCATTCTATTCCCCAGAATTCTCTTTTACATTTGTTTTTGTCCAAACATTTCAACAGCTAAAACAAAAGCTTTTCTCCAGCTCAGCTGAAATACGTGTTTATTATTTATCTTAAATCATCCGACTTACATGTTCGTTTTCTTTCTACCACCAATAGAGATCATAACGAAAGTCAAACCCGGGACAGGAAACATGTAAAAATGAATTAGCAGCGGGTAAGTGCTAATTTTCTTAAGACAGCTGCATTCATTGATGTTAAAGATGAGTAGAAACGTCGATCGAAATGTAAATCGTCACCAGCTCCGACATTGACACGTTTTCAAAAATCAAAATATTATTGTTTGCGATGAGAAGTGGTATGCATACCGTACTGTGCGATTGGTGGGACAATTGTCTTGCCTTTGGGGATTTTTCCTCTCAAATGGTACTTTTATATGGTAGAACGTTTTCTAGAAATTTATGTGAAGAATAATTACTTGCATTTTATAAATGTTGCTAAAATATCCGAGAAAAGGTAAAATAAGTAAAAAACAAGAGGCCCATGGGCCACATCGCTCACCTGAGTGACCTTGGCCCTCGCTCAGCAGCGATGATTTAGAAAAGAATTTTCAAATTTCCTTAAAACTGACCCAGTGGTTCTGGAGAAGAACATTTTATGCAAAACTTTGATCCCCTGTTGTGGCCTTGCCCTACCCCCGGGAGGTATGATCTGATCAAATTTGATTCTACTCTATATCAGGAAGCTTTAAGGTAAATGTTGTCTTTTGGTCTTGAGAAGACAATTTTTAATATATATTCAAATGTAAAACTTTGATCCCCTATTGTTGCCCCAACAAACCCCTGGGGATCATTATTTAAGGAAACGTGAATTTCCACTTTATCATGAAGCTTTCTATATAAATGTGTTCGAGCTTCCTGTCCAGTAGGTTCTTGAGAAAAGAAGATTCTCTTCAAAGATTTCCCCTAAATAATAATGTAAACACTCTGGATGCCCTACATTGGGGGCCCAACTCCTGCTCGGGGATCATGATTGAACAAACTCTGAATCTCCACAAAATCAGGCGTAGCTGTCATCATAAAATGTACAGCTTTGGCCCAGTATTTCTTTAGAAGAAGATTTTTTTAATTTTCCCTATATATAATCAATGTACAAACTTTGATCCCCTATTGTGGCCCCATCGTACCCCGGGGGTCATGATTTGAACAAACTTGAATCTCCTTTTATAGGAAGCTTCCATATAAATTTCAGCTTCTTGGCCCAGTTGGTGTCTTGAGAAGAAGGATTTTTTAAAGATTCCCTAGTAATAATCATTATGTAAACGTTGGATCCTCCTATTAGGGCCCCGTCCGTACCACCCGGGGGTCATGATATTGAACAAAGCTTGCAATGTCTCTTTATATCAGAGAAGCTTACGCATATCTAAGATATATATTTAGCTTTCTGTGGACGTGCACATTATTGATGTCTTTAGTAGAATGCAGACTTTTTTTAAGCAAGATTATATTCCCCACTATGACTATATTATCCATATAATTGCTTGACAATCTTGGATCCCCTATAGGGCCCCCATCGACCCCGGGCTGCGGTCATGATTTGTAACAAACTGAAATATTCCTTATATCTAGAAAGCTTCATATAGATAACAGTCTTTCCTGGCCCCAGAATGTCTTTGAGAAGAAGATTTTAAAAGTGACTTTCCTCAACATAATGCACATGTCAATCTTTGAATGTCCCTATTTATAGCGCATTGTGCCCCGAATAATGCAAGTTTAGATGAATCCCTCCTAACCGGGGTTAACATGAAAGTTTGGAACAACCTGAATACTCTCTCAGTATACAGGAAGCTTCCATCAAATAATGATTCAGTTCCCTGCGCCAGAGTAGTCTGACAAAGAAGATTTTTAATCATATTCTTTCCTAAATAATCACTCGTATTAATCTTGAATCCCCTATTGTGGCCTCATCGTTACCCCCGGGGGTCATGATTTGAACAAAACTTGAATACCATTGTTCATGGGAAGCTTCTATAAATTCTCGCTTCTGGTCCAGTGGTTCAATCACCGACCTTTATAAGAATGACTTTGGATCTAGATACTAGATTATTATTTTTTCCTGTTACAATCTTGCGTATATCAACCCAATTTCGGACTACTGAACCTTCGGACTCGTAGGCCTTCGGACTGGTGAACCTTTGAAACTCATGGGACTTTGGACTGATGAACCTCAGTCGGACTCGTGGACCGTGACCATTTATCCTATATCTAGTAACTTTTAAGAAACTGAAGGTGTGTGTGTGTGTGTTTCATCTGTATATTATAAATGTTTATTTCATTTGCCCCTTGTCCTTTTTGAAAGTAACCTGTTTGGTTCTGGACAGCTTACACGTGTAAGATGATGAAGTTTAGGTAAATTATAATAATATCATTTTCAAAATATAGCAGAAAATCAATAAGAGTTTAAAGGAATATTCCTCACTAATACATGTACATGTATCAATATTGAAGGGATATAATATCCTATGTTGTGTATGAAAAAAGGTGTTGATTTATCCTTTGGATTTTTATCTGGGCATTTAATTAACTCTACTACATTTCATATAGGATTAATTATCCTATTGAACATCATAGGATAACTTTTCCTATGTTTTTTTTTCTCCACGCCAAAGGATACACATAGATATAAAAATCCCCCATTCTCCTACAGGATCTCTTATTGTACAAGTTGTTGTAGCTTCAGCTTTTGAATTAAATGAGATTGCATAAAATCCCACCAGATACAGCTAATTTGTCTTCTGTACCAATACCAAAACAGGTAGCAAAAAGTCTGCACTTTGACGTGTACGAAGTTAAAGGGATAGTGTCACTCATTTTGTCAATTTTTTTTTGAGCCCAAATGACTCATACAGGTGATTTTCTGTTAAAAAAC
The DNA here is from genome assembly GCA_903981925.1 of Ostrea lurida. NCBI lineage: Eukaryota > Metazoa > Mollusca > Bivalvia > Ostreida > Ostreidae > Ostrea > Ostrea lurida. Next base: position 1,284 of record CAJDSM010035435.1, on the reverse strand, counting down.
AAACAAACAATTGTATGCATTTATCAGTATTTATTTCCAAATCTAAAACGTTTTTGATGTTAAATTTATGTCCCATTAAATTTTGGCTTCCTGAACAAAAATTCAATTTACTATATATAAAGGCATTTCTATTGCAACTTTTGAGGAATATGCATGCATGCAGTCATTTCAAGTTGCAAAATGGCATTCATATATTTTTTTTTATTATATTCGAATAAGATGATTTGGGCGAGAGAAAAAAAATCACTATAATGGGTGATACTATCCCTTTAAATGTCGCACTGCAATAAGTGAAGAAATATTTTAATATAATGCACAAAGAAATTAATTACAATATGGATACCCACTCCCGGCCCGGGGTTCGGTTGCACTCACGACCTGCGGAACCCACATCTCCTTTCAGCGTGTGGTCAGCGCGCTAGACCGCTCGTGAGGTCAACGAAGTGACTAACTTGCACTAAGTTAAAATTTAGCAGTCAAAATTTGTATTTGTTCTTGTAACTAAAAACACAATAGGAAAAAACAAGATTTATTTAGCTTTGTCTATCATAAATCCATACACCGCAAACTTCGTCTGGGGGGAAAAACAATGATGCATGTATTACTATTACACAGTACGGAAATCCCCATCTATATTTAGAAGAGACTCATTTCAACTAAGCTAAAGATAATTACTAAGCTAAAGATAATTCGTAGTCAATATCGATTTCTTTATATGAAAATAACAAATATGACTTTAAGAATCATATTATAAATGAACTTTGATATTCTTACCGTTGAGCAGTTACGCGTTACGCAAAGTGGCTGCGAATACAGCAGATCTATTTATAACTCGATCGGCGAAGACTTGTAATGCACGAGTCGAACGCTGATGTGTATGGTGTCGAGGTGTGATCTTACTTGGGTTGAACGGGGGCCTAGATGTCTGGCTGAAGAAGAAAAAATACTTTACTGTTTCGACATAATTTATATTTATGGTGTACAGATCAGATTTGCTCTGATTGAAGATATAGGATTATAGCGTTTTGAAATTTGGCATATAACGTACGCTGTAGCAAGATGTGATTTTAAAACAGGTTGATTTGCATGCGGGATTCATTGAGAGAGCTAGGCTACCAATGGGAATTCTACATGTATTTGTTATATGATTAACATTGCTTTTGGTAAAGATTTGTTGTTACTTTATTAACATTTATTTATTGTGGTATATTTAACATTTATATTGGTATCGATTTATTATTGAAGAATTAACAGTTATATTAATTGTTACATAATCAACAGAGG